>APFE030761061.1:1257-15136 GCA_000404065.3 Pinus taeda | reverse complement strand
TGGTATGACACTTCTTGAATGACGAGCTTGTCCATGGCCAACTTCAGTAAAACATGTGGAGGCTTCTCCGTGCTATACATCCATATGAAGGTGTCAGACGGTGAGGCATACCAATCTGCTATGTCGATCAATGCCTCCATTGTTGCCTTTGACATGCAAGGTGGATCCTTCTCAAATATCATCTTGTACACCAGCGTGAAAAAATGATCTGATAGTTGTGTGATAACTCCTCTGAAGCTACATTTGGAAAACAATTTACAATAAGTATTCACAGAGGTTTTCGTCGATGTCCATGCCCACATCATGCCCGCGAACTCCTGACGAGCATAGATTGCATCCAACATGTAGGTGGACATGTATATTTCTGCTTGTTGACCTTTGGGTGGTTGGCGAGCTCCTGTTACTTGTTCCTTTAGCCTATGAGCCAAAATGTTGGTCTAGTTGCATGTTTTTCCTTCACTAGCCAGTTGGCCCAACATGATCACCCAAATATGCGAGAAGGTATCCATGCTCTCTTAGCCATACAAGTGACATGGAAATATGACCAAGTATTGATATGCCTTCCGTAGTGTCTTCGTCTTGTAAACCTGGTTGGGTGTCATCCTAAATTTGGCTAGCTCCTTCACCCAATTCTTCAAGATATCTTTGGAGTTGGCATTGCTATTGGGTATGCTGAAGGGTGTCTCCATGGTGATCATTGGCTTCAGAAAGTGATACATCTGCTGATAATCATGTGCCTTAAACATAGTAATCTTTGTCCCACTGACAATTCTCAATGGCATCATCTCGGGATCATTGTATGAGATGATCCAATGTATCATGTCCACGCATGGGAATGTGGGATACCTGCATGCAATCCGGTACAAGCCAAACTTGTGAATGTTCACATGGACTTGGTGGTCTTCAAGATATTCCCCAAATGTGCCTGAGAATGCATCATCGACCTCTTACCATTTCATCTTGATATCTTTGTTTACGATCATCTTGGCGTCTTCATAGATCAGAAAACTCGTAGACACTCACTCAACTACTTCTCCAGTTGCACTTCCATTGGTGTCCTTTGACCCTCCTCTCTTGGAGGCAATTGATCCTGAACTACTGATAGATGGACAAACACCTGCTATATCTGGACACATGGAAACACGCATGGCAAGAAATATGTCAGTGAAAACCAAAGAAAACTTGAAGGATGACATGCAACATACCCGGAGAATCATTGGCAAGGATTGCACAATTTTCACTGGCAGGCCGGGAGACTACTGCTAGCACTGTGTAAAAGGTAGTCCAGACTATTGAGAGGCTGGTTGACTAATAGAATTATGCAATGCGTAATCTAGACTGCCCTGTTGGGTGCTGAGATTGCGCAATGCGCAATTTCAGCTGGCAAATGATGCAGGCTTAGGGACTTTTTGAAGCCTCGAAATTCATTACAATAACATGCGACATGACCACCTGGTCTAAACCTTAAAGTAGCTCCTTTTTTTTTTGAATGGTGGTTCTGACTGGTTCAACTAGATCTAGTTACATTCTCTCAATCTCCAATGGATTTAAAATATGACTTTCATTCATCAATGGAGAAGAGACATCGGATTAATGCTCTTGCTAATCGGGCAACAAATTGATACTTAAGCTGATTTGGGGCTTAGCCAAGCCACTACTAAAGTTTGCCTCTTTGGGAAGAGGACTTAAAAGAATATAGAAATTAATCTAAATACAAACGTAACCTAAGATGCAAGAAAAAGGAACTATCTTAATCCTATCTCAATTAGGCAGATATAAATCTAACCCAATTAAGAGCAGGATAATTTTAAATAATTGGGACTTAAATATGTTTGGTTTATAATGAATATCAAACTAATGAAGTAGTTCAGTTAACTAACATTATGAATACTGAAACACATCCTATTGAGACCTGTTAACTAAAATAATCAATCAAAAACACTCAAGAAGAAGTTCGCGAAATGATATTGATCATTTAATCAATAACTTGAATAATTAAATAATAATATGCGGAAGAAGTTCACAACATATCACTATTCAATAAATCAATTTTATAAGACAGATTTTTGAGTAAATAGTTGCTCATAATTCAGAATTTAATCCATAAGAGTAGAGATACATAATAACATAAAATTGAGACAAATTACCCATATCGACAAAAGTGCACAAACATGGAAGTAAATTGACACATTCCTGTCATCATAAAATGAAACAAGTGTTTAAAATAATAGTATTCGAAATACCAATTTTATTGAATCCATTCTTTAGCTCCGGTCTCCAATAGTGTTTTACAGTGCCTGAGCTTCTGCTTTCAAAACCAGAGCTACAATATTGCAAACTATGCTCATTATACATAACTCAGAATGTAAAAGAAAAATCTCAATAATCTCCAGATCTGAGATTCCTCTCCTCCCACCTACAACTCTAAATCCCTATTACAAAAGTGCTTTTAGAATTCTAGAATTGCAGAGTAGAGAAGCCCTTATTACATTTTGCAATTTGCTATTTATAATATTTGTAAAGGAATTCTTAACAAAAAAGTTTGTTGAAGAAGAGATCTGCTCAATCAATTTTCATTTCCTCAAAATTCCATTCTTCAATTGTTGGAGAATTCTCATTGATTGAGATCTTGTTCTCCTCATCTTTTCAACTGTTTTCCTGTAAAAACAAATCAAAACAAAATTAAAATATAAAAATAAAATCAAAATGCCAAATATGGATTTAAAAAAAATCTAATCAAATTCAATTAAATAAATAATTGAAAAGGAAATCCAATATTTATATTAATGCTTGTGATGATTCAATTGGCCAAGGATATCATTGATGAATGGATTTGCATTCAAAAGAGGCTTGGGCAAATGAAAATGCAGAAAATAAAACTCAGGAAAATTAGTTTTATTAAAAATTCATAGTTTGATATTTTGCTCGATTTTAGACCCAATAAATGATCAAATATGTTAATAGAACCACCTCAAAAATGTTCTCTATGATTTTATCTTTCCAATGAGCCGTCCTGGGCCTCATTTGGCCAAGTAAAATTCAATCTATGAGCCTACACAGTGAATGAGTCAAATGTGGCAGAATTCTAGAAATTTTGTTGCCTAGGCTAAAAATCAGTGTTTTTTAAGTAAATTCTAATCCTGAATTAGATTATAGTTATTTATCTAATTAATTCTAATTAATTGTAAAAATGATAATCTAAATTATTTTACGAATTTAATTAAAAAATATAATCAAAATCTAATTCTAATTTAACTATTAATGATTGTTTTTATTAATTAAATATACAATTAATCTACAATAAAAAATAATGAAACATTTAATTAAAACAAAAAAATTAAAATAAATTCATTATTGATTATAACAGAATTACTGATATAAAATATAATTAATGATTTACTAAAATAATTTTATTAATATTAGAATTGTATACAATAAAATTATAATAAATATAAAATATTATAATAATAATATATATTATATTAAAGCAAATTTTAAATTACAAATCTTATAAGTGATGTGAGGATGGAGTAAGGGAGGAATAAAGAGTAAACTAAAAATTTTATACTACAATTTTTGTACCCATCGCATTTTCGCCAATCGCAAATCCAATCATGTTTTAAATTAAGGAGCTTAACAAAATTGCGATATGCGATATGCAATATCGCAATATCGCATCGCATGAAATTTTTTGATCATTTTAAAACAAATTCCAAAAAACACGAAATATTTCGTAATTATCGCATCAGCTTATCACACTTTTGTGTTTTGAATTGTTAAGGATTTTGAAATTAATGCGAGAAGTATTTTGCGGGAATTTTTTTTTTTTGCGATATGATTTTTTTTTTAGAACCTTTTTGTGATCTGGGTCTTGGGGCTATTAAATAATGAAAATGAGTGGAGCTATTTAATTAGTTAAAAAAATTGAAATATTTTATAGCTATTTACATTTTTAGTCCACGCGAGAAAACGATCAAACTTCAAAGGAGTGTCATTTACAAACCGGTTGACCAAATGAGTCGAAACAAGTATCAATGGAAAGCTTGTGAAAAGTCGGATTCAATAAAACAATCAAAACATAAATCTAACGAAGATGAAAAATAAAATAAAATAAATAAAAAAATTGATAAAATTGTTAAACAATTAACTTAAATGAAAATCATAAAATATTCTTAGCAAAAAAATTATAGAAAGGGTCCCCATTGTTTGAGTCATAAATAAAGAGGATGGGTGGGTTGTGTTTTACCACAATAGGATTGCATTGCGCAATTTTCTGAGCCAAAAATCACTGCCTCTCAGATTTTTGCAAGGCAAGACTAGAGGGCAGTCACTGGCTAGAATTGTGCATTTTCTAGGAGGAAGGCAGAGCTTTCCCTCCCAAAATTGTGCAATGTTGTCTTGCTGAGGTAGAGTCTGGGCCAAGGTTTCCCAAACCCGCTGACGAGCAACTAAAATTAAATGAAGATGTGAATTCATGGTGAAACTGAGTGTAAGCAGAGGTGAATGATCATGCATGTAAATAGTGAATGAAAGATTTAGAAAATGGAACAACATGCATGTGTGTGAAATGAGTCACCGAATCAGCGACCATTCGTGCAAAACAATGTCATGCATGCGACAAAAGTGAGATGCCAACGAAAACTAAAATGGTTCTTTTACATGCTAACATGCATGCAAATGACAGCAAGCGTTCATAGAAATCACGCGAACAACACTCACACAAGCCAAAACATAAAAAGCGACAAAAATGTTGCAAAAGACAAGTTAAGCAGACTTACCCAGAAATAGTTGAGTTGGATGTGTAAAAGACTCTTGGATGTGATGTGGGATGTCAGAGCTCCAAGATCGATGGGAAGAATGAGATCTGAAGTGTTGAATAAATGAGTTTGAGGTTGATGACGCACATGCCACAAATCTAGGAAAAAGCAACACTTGGAGTAAAGTTTCTAAAACAATCTTTGCATGTAACCTCCAACTGCTAAAAATATCTCCCTAAAATATAGGGATGCTTTTTGCATGTTTCTTTTCGCTATTTCGAGAAAAAGCAAGAAATGCATGCAAAGCAAGTTTTCTCGGTCTCGAGTGGAACCGGTCAACCTGAAGGCACATGTAATAGCCTGCTTTACTGAGGGAGATTTTTGCACAATTTTTGGGAGGATGTTGGGTTGGCTATCCAGAGGGATTGCACAATTTATGGGAGGAGAAGTTGACTGCTGCCTAAAATTTTGCAATTTCTAGCTTGAGCTTCACTGCTGGGCCAGATTGCACAATCTTCCAAAGGAAGGTTGCTTGACAGGATTGCGCAATTTCTAAGCCCAGCAGGCTGTCAGTTAGATTTGCTCAATTTCTGGAGGGAAGATTGGTTCCCCTCCAGAATTGCGCAATTTCCTGAGGGAGCTACTCAGCTAGTAGCTGGACCAAGTTCGGGGAAGTAGCCTACAAGTGGAGTGAAGCAAACTATCATGCACAGGCTGGCAAGCTGTTAGAAAACCAATGAAGCTCATGTACTTAACAGTGCAAGACATGTTGCTCGGATGGTTGGTAGGGAGGCTCCAAAATGAAGCTAAGGAAAAATTTTGGAGGGTGGTTGTAACCGTTACAACATTTTAGTAACTGTAACTTGGTCAAGTTGTTGTAGTCGAGGCAAGACTTGGTTGGGTTTCCAAGTCCCAAAAAAAGTAAGGGTAGTTGTGAGGGCATTATAGCTAAAGAGTGTCAGGGTGTGCCAAGGAATGAAAAGGCATGCTAACACATGTCAAACATTACCAATGCATGTTGAGTAATGTTAAGGAGTGTTAGGGTATCACAAGGGAGAACTAGATCAAAATACATGGAAATGAACAAATAAGTGTGTGTGCCAAGGAGTGTTAATGAATTCCAGGTGTCTCAAGGACAAATTGTGTTAGGAGAAGGTTAGAATAGGAATTGTAGGAGGAAAGCATATGGTTATAATTATAAGGGGTCGTTCAAAGAAGTTTCAGATAAAGGGAGACTTTGGGTTTGGCACAACACTATTTTTCCAATGACTTAGTTAGGTTCCCAAGTCGCAAAAATAGTAAAATTAAATATGAGGGCATGACAATTAGGGAGTGCCAAGGTGTGACAACAATTCTAGGAAGTACTAGCACATGTTAGAAAATTCCAAGCCATGTTAGGCATGCTAAGACAAGCCAACTACTTAGGCATGCCATGTGTCAGGTGCCAGGGTGTGGCACGAATGCATGCTAGGGAGTGTTAGGTCTAAGTGCCAAGGAAACACAAGGGAACACAAGTTTCAAATGCATGAAAATGAAGTGTTATTGAGTTCAGGGTGTGCTAAGGAGGGAGTGGAAAGGTATGCTATGTACTGCCACAACATGTTAGAGTTATAGGGAAGCATAACAAGATGTGACAAGCGCCAAGGTGTGCCAATGCGTGTTAACGAGTGTTAGGGAGTGTTAGGGAAACATAAGGGAGAACTAGGTCAAAATGCATGGAAATGAATGAATAAGAGTGTGTGACAGGGAGTGTTAGTGAGTTCCAAGTGTGATATGGAGAGAGTGACATGGTATGCTAGGCTACACTAAGTAATTCTAGAATGTTAGAGTGACATGAATCCAAGATGTGACAGGTGAGACGGTGTGTCAACATGTGCTAGGAAGTGTTAGGGAGTTCCATGGAAACATAAGGGAGCACTAGGTCAAATTAATGCATGCAAATGAACAAACAAGAGTTTGTGATAGGAAGTGTCAATGAGTTACAAGTGCGCTGAGGGAGTAGCAAGGTATGGTAGGCAGTGCTAAGGCATGCTTGAGGCTTGGGAAACATGCCAAGATGTGTAGGTGCTAGAGTGTGCCAATGCATGCCAGGGAGTGTTATGGAGTGCCAAGGAAAAAAAGGGATCACTAGTTTCAAATACATGAAAATGAATGAATAAGTGTGTGTGACAGGGAGTGTTAGTGAGTTCTAGGTGTGGTAACGATGCAGTGACAAGATATGTTAGGTAGTTCCATGGAATGCTAGATTTCCATGGAAACATGGCAATATTTGTCAAGTGCCAACATGTGTCAATGTGTGCCAACGAATGTTAGGGAGTGCAACAGAAACACAAGGGAGAACTAGTTCAAAATGCATGGAAATGAACTAATAAGAGTGTGTGATAGGGAGTGTCCATGAGTTCCTTTTGTTCTAAGGAGGGAGTGACAAGGTTATATGCTAGGAAATTCCAAGGCATGCTATAGTTCCAGCGCATGTTAGAGAGTGCTAGGGTGTGCTAGGGAGTGAAAAGCATGCCAAGAAATGCAGGGGATGCTAACACACGCCACATAGTGCTAAGGGATTGTTAGATGTGTCAAGTTTTATGGCATGTCAAGATGTACATTTTGTTGCTTAGTTGTTTTATGGCCATGGTTGGATGTGAGCCTTGACTTGGTAGCTTGTTAAGTGGGATGAGTTGAGATTGGACATGAGTAGCATAATATGTGTTATAGGCAGTTCTTAGGTGAACAAGGAATAATTTGGTTGTTGTAACTATAACTTGGTTAACTTCTTGTATTTGAGGAAGGACTTGGTCGGGTTTCAAAGTCTAAAAAAAAATAAGGGTATTTGTGAGGGCATGATAGCTAAGGAGTGCCATGGCATGCCAAGGAATGAAAAGGTGTGCTAACACATGGCAAACAATGTCAACGGATGCTAAGGAGTCTTAGGAGTGTCAGGGGAACACAAGGGAGAAATATGTCAAAATTCTTGGAAATGAACGAATAAGAGTGTGTGTTAAGGAGTTTCAGTGAATTCCAGGTGTCCCCTCAAGAAAAAATATTTTAAATTTTGAACATCAATTTTTTAAATTTGTCAAAGGGTTGGTGTCAGTTTTGGGTCTAGTCTTTTCATCTTGTTTTAGAGTCTAAAACAATTTGAATAAGAGTCTTGCTAGTATGTCAAATGGGGTCAATTCTCTGTTTTAGTCTATCATTGGTCTCATATCTCACATGAATATCATATGTCGAAACTCATTTCAAAGTTCATATGCGCTACGAAACTGTCTAGGTGATTTCATAACGCAGAAACCCGATCTAGGTGATTTCGTAGCGCAAAACACCGATTTTGCACTGACTGCGCTACGAAATCGGGGATTCGTGTTGATCCATAGCAAATATCATCTAGCTATCAAATTTATCAACATTCGCTATGTTTACATCAACAATTGTCAGCTTATACACTTTCCCTGTCAAATTCATCTGTGATTCGGTGGTTTTTGTCCAGTCTAGTGTTTGTTCCCTCGACGGACTGCTAGCCGCCTTCACTTGCAGCCATGCATGCTCCTATTCTCGTTTTGAATGACGTTATAAAGCGGGAGACTGGAAATAGGGTGCACCATGCAAATATTCAAGCATCAAAGGTTGTTGCAAATATTATTCGAACCACATTAGGTCCCTGTTCTACGATGAATATGCTACTTGATGCAGGAGGAGGCATCGTGGTTAGAAATGATGGTAATGCTATCTTGCGGGAGTTGGATTTGGCACATCCAGCTACAAAGTCGATGATTGAATTAAGTCGCACTCAATATGAGGAAGTAGGTGATGGCACAACATCGGTGATTGTGCTAGCTGGTGAGGCAGCATGTAGCTGAAGCCTTCATTGACAAGGCTTATCACCCTACTGTAATTTGCAAAGCTTACAGTAAATATCTTGAGGATGCTATTGTTGTTCTTGACAAGATTGATATTCCCATTGATGTAAATGACCACCCTACAATGTTGAAAATGGTTAAGAGTTGTATTGGCACAAAATTTACTAGTCAATTTGGAGACCTCATCGCGGATATGGCAATTGATGCAACAACTACCATGGGTGTTGATCTTGGGAAACATGGAAGATGCAGCAGTATGAAATGCCACCACCAATGGATCCTCTACTGAAGTAGCAGCATCAGAAGCCATTGAATCAAAGAACATATATTTCATTAAAATTGGAATTTTTTTATTACAAGAACATCACTAGAATTGTTATTTTTAGCTATTTTGAAATTCTAGATCAACTATTTAATTCCAAATTTAATGAAATATTTGTTTAAGGGGTTTTCACCCTCTCTCGAGGGATCCCTTATGGGATATAATTCTCTACACGATATTCTTCAATCAAATCTCCCACCATTACTCTACAATGAAGTCAGCCAGTTGCTTTTAGGTGTAAGTTGTCGCAAAGTAGTGTCACCATTATCTCTGCCAGAGACATTACTTGCTATATCCAAAGAGTCATCTTTGGATTTGCAGGCATATCGTTTCAATGCTGAGCCGGAGATGATGCAAGCTCCACACATTGTTCATGTTGGTCTCATTCAAAAATTCCATTGTTCTTCCCACAACTGCTTCATTTTCAGAACAGAGAAAAGCCATCATGCAGAAGGTTAAATGTTTGATTGAAGCTGCTAGAGTTGCTTGTGTAAATATTGTCTGTCTACAGGAGGACTGAACCATGCCATTTGCTTTTTGTACATGAGAAAAGAGGTGGTGTGAATTTGCAGAAAGTGTGGATGGAGAATCAACACAATTTCTGAAGGATTTGGCACAGAAGTATAACATGGTGATTATCAGTCCTATTTTAGAGAGAGATATGAATCACGATGAAGTTCTCTGGAACACTGCAATAGTCATAGGGAATCATGGCAACATTATTTGTAAACACCGTAAGAACCACATTCCAAGGGTTGGTGATTTTAATGAGAGCACTTACTATATGGAAGGAAACACAGGACATCCCGTGTTTGAGACTTGCTATGGGAAGGTTGGGATCAACATTTGCTATGGAAGACATCACCCTCTAAACTGGTTAGCATTTGGACCTAATGGAGCAGAGATTGTGTTCAACCCATCAGCTACTGTTTGGGGTCTCAGTGAGCCAATGTGGTCTATAGAGGCTCGCCATCTAACTAGAATTCACTTCCATGATTTTATGTTAGATGTGCATAGCCTTCTTCAAAAGAAAAAAGGTCTAAGTGATCCTTTGGATGTTGTTGCTAATGATATTTCAAGTGAAGCAATGCTGGTGTGCATTGATGAGTTCATGATAACATATGTGGCAGATGCATTGATCCTGAATCGGATGTTTAGACATTTATTTAACAAAGGAATTATCTTGGTTTCCACTTCCAAGAGAGCTCCTGATAATTGATATGAAGGTAGTCTTTAGAGGAATCTATTCTTGCCTTTCATCTCACTTTTGAAGGAGATATGTGTTGTTCATGAGATTGGATCTTCCACTGACTATCGAAAGCTCACTTCAGCTCAGAAAGGATTATATTTTTGTGGCAAAGATTCTTCTTGTTTGCTCAAAGAAAAATTTCAAGAATTGATAAGTGGATATATGGGCACTCCAACAACTGTTGAAGTTTTCATGGGATGGACATTACAGATTCCTTTTGGAGCCAATGGTTGTGCTTATTTCCAGTTTGAAGATCTCTGTGAGAAACCTTTGGGTGCAGCAGATTATTTTGGGCTTTTCAAGCATTTCCATACTCTTGTACTGGAAGGCGTACCTATTTTTGGAGCATACAACAGGACATCAGCATATCTTTTTGTCACATTAGTTGATGTAATGTATGAAAACAAGGCGAAGCTACTTTGTTCAACAGAGGCATCACCAGTGGAGCTGCTTATAGGGGCAGTCCCCCACTTTTCAGGAGCAGTAAAGGAGATGAGACGTTAAGGGCTAGCAAGGAGTTTTAAACATCCACCAAGCAAAACTAAAGGAGACCACTTGTCAGAGAACGAGATTTGATTGTAATAAAAGCTATTACGGGCATGATATGGAATTAGACTCTTAATTGTATTAGGTTTCTAAAACTTCTAGTTGGCAGTTTGTTGCATTTAATAATTAGTTAAAGTATGAGTACGTGTCATAGCAAGAAGAATTCGAGTTCCCCTCATGTTGGAGGAGGAATATCGGCTTTGTAAAGAATTCTATATATAGCAGCAACAACAATGTACTCAGGGTTGGAAATTTATTGAAAAAAGCTCTGATATTTAGCTTTATGTAAAGACTCTGTTTTAGTAATACAATATTGGCTTTGCTTCTCAGGACTCAGGAGGGATTCGATGTTCAGAATGTGTTTTATTGTTCATTTCCCAATATTTGCAGTGGTGTGAATGTGTAATCACTTAGAACTCACTCATGGTGCTCTAATTTCCTGTATACATTCATAGACTATGTGGTCCTATATGTTTTTGGTATGTTCTAAATGTGTTGAATCTTGAATGCCCTGACTTCTATGTAAGGTTGATACCATTGTTATACTGAAATGATGTTGACTCCATAAGCCCAATGGATAGTTTCTAATTGTGTTTCCACCACTCATATTTTTACGTTCGTTTCACAAGAGTTAGACATCTTAATCATAATCAAAAACGTTAATCCTTTGAGAGAGCCCTCTCTGGTTGGGGAGGCTAAGCCTCAGCCTAAAGTAGGTTTGAAATAGTTACTTGAGGTCTTCCTGGTCTATAGCCTTCCAAGGTCAGATTTTGAGATAACACCAAGGATGAATTGTTTTAGGAGAAGTTCATAATAGGACTTGCAAGAGGAAATCCTATGGTTATGATAAGGCATGGACAAAGAAATTTCAGAGAAAGTGAGACTTTGGGTTGGGCACAATATTGTTTTTCTAATTAATTGGTTGGGTTCCCAAGTTGCAAAAAAAGTAAGGCTATCTATGAGGGCATGACAACTAGGGAGTGCCAAGGTGTTCTATGGAATGTAAGGTTCCCAAGTCGTGGAAAATTGTAATGTTAAATATGAGGGCATGACTTCCAAGGTGTGTTAGGGAATTCTATGGCATTCTAACATGTGCCAGATAGTGCAAAGGCATGTCAAACAAGTTAATATTTTCCAAGTGCTAAGACATGCCAAGATGTACAAGGGTGTGACAATGCATGCCAAGGACTGTCAAGGAAAAAGAAGGGAGAAAAAAGTTAAACTACAAGGAAATGAAAGCATAATAGGGTTAATAAGTCATCAATATAAATTTTCCATGAGGGGCATGCTAGGCACACCAACACTGGGTGCCAATAGGTGCCAAGTGCCAAGTGTCAATGCATTCTAAGTGTCAAATCTTCCTCCGTTTCTTATCATCTACTTTCCAATAATTCATCTCAAATAACTTTAATATTAAACCATGCCAAAGCATACCAAGTCATCTCAATGCATGCCAAACATGCTAAGACTTGCCAAGTGCCAACACGTGCCAAGTGCCAATGTGTATGAGGGAGTGTGATGCATGCTAAGAAGTGGAAAATCATGTCAAAGAGTGCTAAGGTGTGCTAGAGAGTGCCAATGCATGCTAAGGAGTGTTAGGGAGTGCTAGGACAACACAAGGGAGCATTAGGTCAAAATGCATGGAAGCGAATGAATATGAGGGTGTGTTAGGGAGTCTCAATGGGTGTTAGTTGGCATGCCAAGAAGGGAGTGACAAGGTATGTTAAGCACCCGTAAGGCATGCCAGGGAATATCAGGGCATGTTAAGAAGTGCTAGAATGTGCTAGGTAGTTCTGGGGTGTGCTAACATGTGCCAAATAGTACCAAGACATGCTAGGTTCTAAGACATGCTAGGATGTGCAGGGTGCCAGAGTATTCCAATACGCATCAAGGAGTTTCAAGGAAACAAAGGGAATAACCAAGCTAAAATGCAAGGAAATGAACACATAAGAAGGTTAGTAAGTCAGTACTTTATCTTTTTTAAAATGGGCATGCAAGGCACGCTAATAATAGGTTTCAATACATGTCAAGTGGCAATGTGTGCCAAGTGCTAATGTATGTCAGTGCAATATTATGCCAAGGTGTTCCAGGGCATGTTATGGACTACAGGGCCTGCCAACACATGTGAGGGGAGTGCTATGTTATGCTAGTGCATGCCATCATGGGATTGATTGTCCTACTCATTGGAAGATGTTCTAAGTATAATGATGTTCCAGGTACAAAGATGTTCCAAGACATGCAAGGTGCCAAGGAATGTTAGTGTGTGCCAAAGCATATTAAGGTGTGCCATGAGTATTGAGGAGTGCTAGGTCTCTCTCATTAATATAAATGATAGAGCTTGATTATGTAATAAATAAAGTAGTTCCTACACACACTAGTGGAACTTTATCTAAAGGGAATTTGCTAGATAATAAACCTAATAGAGATGAATCATGTGTTGACTCATAGGAAAATTATATTCTTATTACTTGAGGTAAATGATACGCACTAATTACTTCTTAACAAATTGACTGGCTTTAACCACTATGGCCTTGGACATATAATGAAAAGGGCTCCGCAACAATTGTCTTAAATCATTATCTTTTGACAAAAAAATAGGAACAAGTGCATAGCATCATCAAAAACTCATTGGAATGATCACTGATGATAAATATTTTTTGACCATCACCAAAAGTAACCAAAAATAGCATTGGTGAGGGTCAATAAAATATCATCACTAGAAGTGTAACCAAAGATAGAAATAGTGATGGCCTTTAATGACCCCCACCAAAAGTTTCACCAAAGAGAGAATTAGTGACGGGCCTTTAACAACCCTCACCAAAAGTGTCATTGAAAATGGATTTGGTGACAAAACTTAAAGGACCATCACTATATACACTTACAACCATGCTTTTTTAAAGACTATCACCATATGTGACATTGGTGATGGACCTTAAAGGTCCATCACAGGCATGACCCTAACCAATGACCTTTTTTCTGTTGGCATTATGACTAAAGTGTTGTCCTTGATGGCAACCCATTCAGGTGATAGATCACAGTACTTCAAGTCAACAGCAGAGATTGATGATCAGCTATCAAATATTGAAGAAAATAAGGGGTACGCAGGTACACCTTACATAAGGTGCGTACACGCAGGTCGGTGTTACATAAA
>APFE030761056.1:0-20302 GCA_000404065.3 Pinus taeda | reverse complement strand
TTGAAGAACACGGTCTGGCTGGATGCAAAGCTGTCAACGATGTCTTCACTATCGGTGGAGTCTGTGTAGAGACTCTGGTCGGAGGTGAGGAGCCCTTTGTTCTTCTGCAGATTCACGTAGTATTTCTTGTCGAAAGCGTTCGGAGTCTGGACATCCAAGTTTGTGAAGTCCACGGTGTTATTGACAGTGGGGCATAATGAATAAAGATCGTCTGCCAAACTGTTTGCTAGATTTTGAGCCATAATTGCTTTTCCTGTGGTCTTGTTGTATAATCGGTTATCGAAGGAGTTGCAGTGAGCAAGGCCAATTGTGTGTCCACCTGAAGCAGAAGCAGGGCATGCCCAGAAACCAGTTAAATTATTTTAAACAGTTATTTTATCTTTCAAAACGTTATATTGGTAAATTTCGGAAATATTTCAAAATCTAATGAATAAAAACCAAATCAATGATTGAATCTCATTAATATATCTCAAATTCCAAAATATTCAAACGAAATCTTCCACAGAAATAAGAATTCCATAGAAATAAGAATGCCACATTAGTAAAATGAGTATCAGACCTGAAAGAGCTACCATATCAGTCAAACTGAATCCTTTGCGGCCAAAAATGTTCATCAGCTGTGTCACATCAAAAGTTGGAGAAGGTAAATTGGCGAGAACTACGGATTGAGTAGCAAAGCCTAGGCTGTCTCTGCGTCCAAGCGGTACTGGGTATTTTGGGCCTCTGCCTTCAAATTGGTGATTTTTGTTACTTTTTTTGAAAATTTTCATAACAAGCAACAGAGCCACATATCTTAATATCACAAAAGTAATGAGATTCCAGAAATATCTAGTTAAAAAATTAAGACTATATTTCTTTACACCATCATATTCCAAAATATTATAAAATTTAAAAATATTTCTAAAATCAAAAATCAACCTAAGATACTCTAAAAATAACATACTACCAACCTTAGCGACAGACTCACGAGCAGCCAAAGCCAAAATATCCGCACACGTCACAGCCCCTCTGCAGCTTGCTTCTGCAGCAATTTTGATTTCGTTTATCAGCTGCAAAGCCCGGGCTCTCAGCAATAGATTTGGAGGAGCCTGCTGCTCACTGGGGTTGCTTGTCGATCCTGTCAGCAACACGGATCCATCGCAACCCTTTCGAAATATAATAAGGAATGTTAGATTATTTTGTGTTATTTGATTTCAAAGTTCACCGGATATTGTACAAACTTACAAATTGATTTAAGTGAATAATGAAAAAATATTATATTTACTGAAAAATATAAAATATAAGCTATAATGTAGACTTTTCAGAAATATTCAGAAATTTAATAAATAAAATTAAAATATATAGTCGATATCATCTATTCTAAAAATATTCTTAAAATTCTTTCTAATTCAAAATAATTTATAAATTAAAATATAATATAAATTTATTAATTAATACGGAGACAAAGTAACAGATATGGTCAATCCACATCAGGTGAAAACATGAATGAGCTGTTATGGTATATTGGTAATTAAAAAAGTGGTAAAGTGGTTTCTTAGTGAAAGTTTTGTAATTTTTTGTGTAATTAAAAGAAATATTTTTTGGTTAAATTTTGATTTTTCTTTTAATGAGTTTTTTATCATAAATTTATTTTAAAATTTGTAATTCCAACAAATCTCTATCACATTTTTTTAACGAAACTAAACATATAAACCATATATTAAAGAGAAATTAAAATATACATTATACCTGCACAAAACAATCGTGAAAATGAAGTCTCAACAAGCCTGCAGCTTGAGTGATATCTTCGTCCAGCGCCTCCTCAAGTGTCGATTTCACTATGTACTCCAAGTCGGGGCAACTCTTCTCATAAAATGTCCACGAAAGCCCATCCACAGGCTTTGGCAGATCGTCTACATGGACAACCAATCCATTGGTAGAAATTATGCACGCAGAAACAAATACAAAGATACACGCAATGGAGCTAATGACTGCGTATTTATTCATCGCTTCCTTTTGCAATTCTTCTGAGATTCAAGACCTGTCGATTCACAGATAAATTTAATTGTAAAACTCGTGGCCTCTGCAAATACAAATATAGTTGTAATATAAGTCACATAGCGGAACTCAAACAGATACTACCGATTATCAAGATCTTACCTGAGATTTTTGTAACACAGAACTACAGGATGATTCATATTGTGGCAAACTATGGGAGTCCTATTTATATATCAAACAGAAATACGGAAGCATCCTCAGAACTTCGCTGACGATAGACTTTTTTATTTCGTGAATGACCAGGTCACAAGCTACCGCTGCTTCTGCCACGTCACTATTCGTCAAGTGAAAGTGACTTTTGCAGAGGAAACATAGTCACATAGACGCTCATGGTGAGCTTAATTAGTCTGAAATTTCAAAATGAATTGCCAGCACCACCGCCTGCGTCCATCAGACTACTTAGCTGAAGTTTATCCCTTTTATCCGAACACCACCGACGCCTGCGTCAACAAAACCACTTGCAGCTGATTTTTTTGGCATTGTTTATAAGTGAGATTTATGCATCAGTTTTAGGTTTATTTTTTTATTTAATTGGTATGGATTTTGAAGAGATTTATTGAAATTATAAATTTGATTAGTGATTTTTTATGGAAATGTTAGATGATTTTTTGATGGAAATGTTAGAAATTTTTGAGTGCTGAATTTATATATGCAATTATAAATAGAATTTAAACAACACAAATCAAAATTTTACTACAATAATTTTTTCCGTCACCAACTACAAATTCACTAAAAACTCTAAAAAAAAATCACATATAAACAACTCAGATTTATTTTATAACCTGAACTATTTTTTTGGCTTCCCATATCCATTTGATTACCAAATAATATTTAACAAATCAACAATCAGGAAAAGATCAAAATTCGTGATCTAGTTTCTTCGTCACGTGCTTTTTTTTCTGCAGAGCAAGTCAACGAGCTTACTTGGTGCACGCGTTTCCTCTATTTCTTTAACACAGCTCTGTAATCAACAACCAACTTCCAAGAATTTTAAATATTTTTTTACTTTGGTAATATTTTATTATTTAAATTATATTTATATTTTATAAAATGATAATCCCATATTTTAATATCTCTAAATTTAATAAATCTTTTCAACTTTTAAAAAATGAAAAATAAATTCTTTACATTACTTTCACGAATTTTAGGGGACCGTCCAATGTTCTTCAAATATTAAAAAAATAGAAATACAATATCCACATTCAAAATTCTGCAAAATTTCTTGGGTGAGACGTGTAGCAGCCGTGTGGACCTCTTATCTAGTGGGAGCAGGTGATCACCATGCAAATCAACAGCTTCAATTGCTCCGAAGTTTTCTGGATCATGTGACATCTGTGGAAAAGGACGCCTTTACTTATTTTGGAGTTTTGTGAGAACTAGGGTTCAATAAATTTGGATTTTTCTAGGAAGTCGGCAAAGAAATTACCGAAACGACGAAGAGTGGGCCGCCCTAAGAGTGGCCTCTGCGTACATGTTAGCAAAAGAACGTCGACCATCGTAGAAAACGTAGAAAGCGGTCCCCACTAGGAAGCGAGAATGGTAGATGGGTAGAGCAAGTACGAGAATGGTAGATGGGTAGAGCAAGTACGTTTTATATGGCAAATCAAAACAGTGAAAGTTGGACTAATAAAGTTGATATATTTTAAGATAATTGTATTTATATTTATGTGTTGTGGTGAATATGAGTAGTATATGATTACGGTGGTGAATTTAAGTGTATTAATAAAATTTATAATCTATATAAAAGCAAATGGTCATAGAGAAACAGAGAAGAGATATAAGATTGAATTTTAGATGATGCAATTGTCTATGAGCTTGACAATTTTGGAGTGTAATCAATTTGCAATAGGTTTATGAATTCAATCACATAATTCATGAAGGGTCAAACAATACAAATATAATAATTGAGAATTTGATTACACAACATGAGCTTTTCAAAATTCCTACACAACCAAGTGTGATATAAAGGGAATCCCAATAAATGCTTATGCAAATCTATATCCAATATGTGGATCCAAACCCCTAGCCCACCCCTAGACCCACATATTCGTTAACATATCTTGAGATAAAATTGTGATATACACCTCATGCCAATTGTAAAGATGTCAATTTGCTATTAGCTAAGTCACATGACATGAAGACATGGAACACATAACACATAAAAATACATGAGGGGCACAATTTATATATATGTATAATATAAAATACTAAAATGAAACATAGACATAAATGCCCAAATTGTTTTTAGGAACTATAAAATTTACAAAACACTTGGAATCCCTTCAAATATTGATTTCACCCTTCACCTGCATAATGAGAGATTGTGAGAACTCTTTCCCTATTGTTGAAAGAAGGAAAATACCCATGCAAAAACGATTTTTAGAGTGAGAGACATGAAACATTTCTAGGGAACATTTTTTAGAGTGAGAGAAAATATTTTTTTAGAGTCAGAGATACAGGACATTTCTAGGGTGCATGTTTGACACATGTATAAAATGTGTTTGGCCCATATTTGACAAACCTAACACATGCCATATTTTTCAAGGTCACACTTCTAGGGCACATGCTAACACGTGTCCTATTTTTTAGGGTCACGCTTGTAGTGCATGTGTTTAGCACTTGTCCTATTTTTTCAAGGTCACACATCTAGGGCATGTGTTTAGCGTATGTCATGTTTCCTTAGGGTCAGACACATCTACGACACATGTTCTAGTGTGTTTGTATCTAATACATGAGATACAGGGATGGGACCCTAGTTGGAGGTGTCTTGTTTCTTAGGCTAGTGGTTGTCTCAATTAAAATACAACCAAACCAACAACATAAATATTTTTAAGATACTTTATTTTTTTTGCTTTAAGTGCATGAAATTTTGCCAATCCATGTTGTGTTCACTAGTTGAAGGGAGATTTGTTGGATTTTGATTTCATCTTTTATAATGAGATATACATCTATGCACCATTACTAAGAAAGATATTATTCATTTGGAGAAATTAAATTGCCATTCAATTCAAAGTTAAGAAACATTCATTTAGAGCATTTAAATTTCCATTCAATTCAAGGTCAAGAATATTTTATAAGTACTTTCTCATAGACATACACACCAATCATACCTTGAGTGCAAGACTTCGGAATATTTAACACTTTGTAGATACAAGCGGTTACAGGTGGATAATTAATTTGAAACAAAAATGATGAAAGTTACGGTTACATAAAATTTATGTCCACACCACTAGAAAGAACCATAACTTTGTCTTTTCCTTAGTGTTATTTATATTTAGGTATAGAGGTTACAAAAATATGAATTAATAATAATTCTATGAGATCACGACTCACTTTATCATTAAGGCTTATTCTTTTCATGCAAATGAGCTAAATTTGCAATTCTGAAATAGATAACACTTCTAACTTGGATTTTATTTACAAGGAATAAAGAATGTTTATTATTGAAAATTAGGATATAATTACAAATATCACCCAGATGACATTTGTATGACAAATCAAATTAATAGGAGAACAACAAGATCCATTTCCATCTACCGTGGGGCCATACATTTACAATATCATACCATAAATAACTATGCTCCTCATTTATCATCTTTTCTAAGCCAATAGTAACTGACCAATAACCTTGAATTCCATATTTCCAATAGCAAAAATGGGTTCAAGATAAATTCTTATAGTGTTTAAGTGGCTCTCAAACATGCCAACAATTGGAAAGAGAGTTAAACATTTTCATGTGGAGTAGTTGTAACGATTGAGATAGTGTTGATTTGTATTTCAAACATGCCATCATTTGAAAAGAGAGTTAAACATTATCATGTGGAGCAATTGTAACGATTGATATGAGTGTCACAATATAGACCAACTTGTCTACAACTTCCTTCTAAATAGAGTTAAAAGATAAACTTTGGGAATCAAACTTAAGGATGGTCAACAATGAATGTCTCGAGGCTATAAATTTTGTTTAGGATAATATCACTTCTTATTTCATGGGCAGGTAAATGTATTTAGCTTTGGACCAATACCCAACACTCACACCTATCCTGCTTGATCTCTCATGGATAAAGATTTATAAATTTCCTCCTAGAAGATAGCTATAGAGTAGAATCATCTATGTTGCACTTGCATAGTAACCTATTCATGTCACTCGATTTTGATGTCATATACTTCCAAGAGTAATGATTAGTTAGTTGTGCTTAGATTTCAAAAAATTTCATTTTAACCATTCTAGTGGTCCTTAAATTGTTGAATCCCCTAAAAACGTCCCACTGAAAGTCAGCTTAATGCCAACATCAATCATGGTAGTGTCAACACAACCTTGTAGGTTTAGCCAAAATCAACATTACCAATTAAATTACCAACATTAAAATTTCTTGTTCCTTTGAACCACATTTTAATAAGTGAAATGAACCACAATATTTGTATAGGTGGCAATGTCTTTTCTCCTAACCTGACTACCTAAAGATGTGGATATATATTGTTTTCCAAAATCATGAGAGAAGAAAAAGAACTGAAACCACCAAAATTATAAAACAATCTGAAGTTACAGATGTGATTATAATTGGATTAAGCCCATGTCGAACATTAGATTAGGGTCCATGTGGAAAAGATGCATAAGGATGAGGAAGGTGGGTTAGTGCTAATGATAAAATAAATGATGTAGAGGAACAAGGATGACAAAACTTGTTACCTCTAATAATGTTACAAGCCTCTGAATTCCCACTCTCTGGTTTTTTTTTTTCCGAAAAAAATTGTTGAATGACACGATCATCATTTCAGATTAGTTAGTTTTGCAAAGATCTCTAGAATCTATCCATATAATCTATTTTCATTAAGAAGAATATGTTCAAGCCATCATCACTTTACTAAAACTCTAAGAATTTTACCCATAAAAAAAAATTAATGAAAGGTACAATGCAACAAGGGAGGATAAGTAGCTGAGCTCCACTGGAATTATCCTTGTAAGTTTCTTATGTGCCAAATGAAGGGCCTCGATATTCTTGAACTATCCCAACTGAGGGGTAGATATCCATGGAAATTATTTGTACTAAGGTCAAGAAACACAAAGGATTGCAAGTTCCTAAGCATTGGGGATATTGGTCCTCTAATATGATTTAATTCCACCTTCGAAATAATTTTAACTATAACAATCTAGTACTCCCTACACTGTAATTTCCCTTGATATTTGATCAACACTTAAGTTCAAGAAAAAGTTTTCCAAACCTTGTCATGAGACAAATAGGTCACTTGAGATGTTCCTGGTATGCTTATTATCAATCAAAAAGAGTCCATAGAATTGTTGCTCTTCCATAAGTCCATTTCTAATAAGGGAAGGCAACATTGGGCTTGTAAAATTGCTCTGACTGAAATCATGAAACACCTGCAGAAGCTTAGATTGTACTTTTGCAAGTGGGATGTTTGCCCAAGTACCATAGTGGAATAAATTAGAATAGAGATTGGAAAAATCCTCACCAATTTGAGGAACATCCAATGATCCTAGAATAAGTTGATTTGCCTGAAACAACCACTTCTATTGCCTGGAGAAACTACTATTCACAAAAGTTGGAATGGCTCCTAAAAATAAATTCCACTAATTTTAAACAAAACCATGCAAGGAACAAGGAGTTGATATCACAGTAAAGGCCTCCAAAAAATAAAACGGTCAAAAAGAACTTCACAAATCAATCCAATTTTATTTGGTATCAAACCAATGTTCTAACAAATATATATGTAGCAGAAAGTAGTCATCTTAATACATAAGCATGCCTATCTACCCATGAGACTCTAATGACTCTCGCAAAACATAATAATAAAAAAGAAAACCTAAAATGACAAATAATCATCGATTAAAAAAAAATTTAAAAAATAAGTCATAAAAAATACCCACTAGAAAAATATTAATTTACCAATTATAATAATCACAAAATTATAGTCATAATGATCACAGTTCATTCCTCATCCGTAATTATTAATATTTTATATATTTATATATTAATTGCATTTTATCTCTTCAATATTTCGATTCATGACACAATATCAAATTCTATTTAAAGACTTATTTAATTATTATTTGAAGAGTAATATTACTAACACTTATTTTAAAATTACGAGGCCATGCTTTGTCAGAAAGTAATTGTAAAATTATTAATAGCAGTAAAAATCATCTGTTAACTTATTTATCAATTTATCAATAAAACATTATTATATATATAATTATAATATAATGTTTAATTTAACTATTTTTTATTGTCGCATTTATTGATTTTCATTGTGTCGATTTTCTTTAGGCGTGTTTGCACTTCGGCATCCAATCACGACGCAATTATCCCGCTTCTTCATTTATTTTATATATGTTGATTAATTAAATATTATTTTGAAGATTGATGATGCTATACTACAATTTATTTAAAACTTATTGAGCCACATGGTTTTCTCGATCGTATGAGAAATACATGATTGATAATTATCATATATATAAATTATACAGAGGAGTGACCCAAGTATTTATTAAAAAATTTTTTATTAGTATAAATAAAATATTTTTTATTTGTTAGTTTATGTGGTTTTTTTATGAGCCACATGGTTTTCTGTCGTATTGAGAAAATATATGTTGTGTTATATTATATATATATAAATAAGGGTTTTTTGTTGTCGAGAAAATAATATAATTGTGATTATATATATATAAAAAAGGAAGTGCAAAGTGTAATATTTAAAAAATATATTTAGTGTAAATAAAATATTTTTTGTTTGTTAGTTTATGTGAGTTTTAAGTTGATTGGTATGGTTAATTTATGTCTTGAGTAATTGTGACTCGGGGTATTTAAGTTATCAAAATGATTTGGGGATTGCATTCAATCTAGGCCGCATCAACTCTTAGCATGACTCTATTTTTGCTCATAGAATTTTAAAGAGTGACCTTTATACTAGGGAGTGCATAAACAGAACACTTTGCCACCTTCTACTCTACATTGCATGGAATATAAATAAACTAGCACAACCACATTAATAAATGTGGTTGATAAACATTGATAGGCCCATTTCAAACACATATATCAACTATCAACAATATTAAAAATTAATGGTATTAATGCTATTATCAATAATATTAATATAATTTAAGAATCATATTAATAATAACTACTATTATATTAAATAATAATAATAATAATAATAATAAAGAAAGAAATAAAGATAATAACAGCAACTATATTAATAATAATTTTAATAAATTATATTAATAATCATTTAATAAATATATATGAACTAATTATGAAATAAATATTTAATAAAAATCAAACAATAATTTAAATATGGTTGATACAAAATTCAACTTTAAACACTCCACGAGAACATAGTTATTAAATGCTAGCCTCTTCCAAAACACACCGAGACTGGTGATAAAGCTTGCACCAATTGAAATCAATAGGATAACGATCAAGACTATTCATGCTTTCCAACAAATTTATTCTCGCACAATCCTGCATTTTTGTGTAACGTTGAAAAGAAAAAAACTGTGAAATCTAGAAACCATTTATTGATTTCACTCTTGATATAGTTCTAAATGTCAAACCCTACCTCTCTCTGTCTCCAATATCTACAATGGCTCATTGCAAGGGAATAATATTAAACTCAAGGTATAAAAACCCTAAGATAAATAGTATAAACCATAAAATAAACATGTTTGACTATGATTTACAATAATAGATTTTCATACTAAGACGATGTTTGTTACAATGTGACGTAGGACCATGGTTGACCACGGTTTATTTTCTTATTGAGACAATATTTGACACATTGTGACATTGGACCATCGTTGACCATGGATGGCCATGATTGCAAGCCCAAGCAATTTGTATTAAAGACTAATATTAGTATTATAAACCCGAGGAATATGAACTAAATAAACCCAAGGGATTGGTATTATAAACTGAAGGGAATAATAAACCCAAGAAATTAATTTTAAAACCCCAAGGTATTATAAACGCAAGGGATTAATATAAAAAACCCAACGGATTGGTAATATAAACCTAGGGCAAATCCTACTGGGAAACTGTCAAACTTGATATCCTCAAGGTTGTGGAAGACTCCATAAGATCCAAAAAGGTACTAAAGGCTCTGAATGCATCTTTCATAGCTCTTATCCCAAAGCAGGTAAATGCCACAACTCCGGAGGGTTTTCAGCCCATAGCCTTATGTAATGTGGTGTATAAAATTATTTCCAAAGTGATAGCCAATTGACTCAAACCACTTCTACCCTTTCTCATCTCGGAGGAGTAAACAGGCTATGTGGAGGGAAGACAAATCCTCAAAAAAATTATCCAAGCTCATGAGGTCGTACACTCTCTCAAAAGCAACAAACAAGCTGGTATGGTCATTCAGTTGGACCTAGCGAAAGACTACGACAAATTAAGTTGGTCTTACATAAGAGCAATTCTAAAAGCCTATGGTTTTGACTAGAATTGGATAAGGTGGGTGATGGCATTAGTTACCACGACCAGTTTTTTCATTTTGCTTAATGGAGCTCCATCTAGGACCTTCATACCCTCCAAAAGACTCAAACAAGGGGATCCTCTCTCACCATTCCTCTTCGTCCTCATGATGGAAGGGCTAGGTAGAGCGATAAAAATGGAAAATGCTGAAGGACGAATTCAGGGTATCAAACTTACAGTGGATGGAGAGGCAAACACTCATCAACAATTTGTGGATGATACAACGTTGTAGGGCATAACCACAGTTAGGGAACCCAGAGCAATCAAAAACATCTTGAATGACTTTGCTATGGCAGCAGGCACAAAGGTAAGCCTCAACAAGTCCAAAGTTTTTTTCTTTAACACTAATATTGTTGTTCAGAGAAACATTACCAGAATTCTTGGATTTCAAAGGGAACAACTACCTTCCAAATATCTTGGCATCCCTCTTAGAGACAAACCTCTAAGCAAGAAAGTGTGGGAGCCAATATTAAATAAACTTTAGGACAAGGTCGAAAAATGGACATACTGTTAATATTAGGTATGTTCTATGCTAGAGCAATTTATTTAAATTTTCACAGTTAGCAATCACATCAGCATTACGATAAACTGCAGATAGAACATATAATATAAAACGCAGAAGACAAGCCAAGACAAGAGGACACAAGATGTGGCGCAAGCCAGGGACAAACCCCACAATGTGTGGGGAAACCCTTTGATCAAATCTTCTTTTATCTTCAAAGTTCAGCAGAGAGATAGAGTACATTTACAACAGAAGTCAACACTTTGACTTATCTAGATCTAGCATATATCATTTCGTATAACGATGAGATCAGTTGAAGACATTCTGCTTCAACTGATACCTGTTATCGTGCTACATCTGGTCCTCTTGCTGCACCATTACATACTGCACCATGTTGCACTAATCATGATTATTATCAGGGCGCCCATCTCCATGATCTTATCATGCTACCATTCATGTCAATGATCTCATCCATCATCATTATCAACCTGTCCATGCTCATGATTACATTCATCATGATGTTGTCTATGCTCCATGAATCATCGTGCTTCCCATGCACATCATACATCACGCTACTCATATATCATGCATCATGCTGCTTACATATCACGCTGCCCAGATGCTACCCATATACATCATGCATCCATATGCTGCTTATATATCATGTTGCCCAAATACTGCCCATATAAAAAATTTAACCACATACATTGGTTGCGTATGACAATTTATATTCATTCTGGACCAGCGTATATATTACTGCCCAGCATCCAGCGTTTATGTTACAGTCCAATGACCAACGCTCACCTTCATCATAAATATGACTACATTCATAATCACTATGACCCGTATATCTCTGCGTTCCAAATAATTGCGTCAATAATGAATATGACCCGTATCTATGCATTTTATTCATCATAAATATAATACTGTGTATTTTATATATCAGCGGGTCTTATGACTGGGTTTCTAACTAAGGCTTGATGACATATATATTCCAGCAGTTATATATGCCTGCATATATATTCCCGCGGTTATATATTCCCGCATATATATTCCTGCGTATATCATTGACTGTGGACAGTGTGATGACTGCATACAGCTATCCACCATGAACATTGAGACTATGTGGTAGTGTTGTGTGATGGATGGACTAGGTATAGCGTGGTTCCATATATATATACATGGTTCCATATTCATATGACTTTGTATAAATGAACGTGAACAGCTTATATGAACAACGCTTGATATATAACATGAACAACGTTTGCATACATATGTTCCATGCACATCGTATAGGTGTTACCATGCTATCTACAGCATTTTCATCACATTGACTACTGCTTTAATCTAGACATTGCCAAGACTGTGTTTTTATCACAGTGTTCAATATTACTGCGTTTCACCATAATGCCACAGTTGCCTAGATTACACCCTGCCTCCTGTTCTACGTTGTTTCTTCTTGGAATGTATTATGAGGTCTTGAGCCTTCCTGTTGCTGCATATACAGTGACAACTTCTGGGGTTTCTTCCATAGCAGTGTTTCGATCTAGATCATTATCTTACTACGACTAGGGCATCATAGCAAATACTCTTGGTGTTTTCTCCTTCTCCAAAAACCCAGACGTGGAGAAGAGATCACGTGAAGAGTGTCTAAATGATTTCAAATCCTCTTCTATTTATACCAAAATGTATAGGTTCAATAGACATGACGTTTGGGCTTCTAGAGCCTACATAAGAGCTGGTCAGCTAGATAATAAAACCATAATCTAAAGAAATTCATATCTTCATAAATACATATCGGAATCGGATGATCTATGGATCAATCCTACACCTCTCGATGAGAGGGATCCAATAAAAATATCAAATTGCATAAATAAGCCGACCCACATGGAGTTTGGCCCTAGTTGCCAATTTAACACATGCAAGTCACTAAATTTGGTAGGGCGCCTAGTGCTCACATAGGCGGTCTTGCAGGGCGTTCCCATTTTCATGTTTTCTCTTCCTTCTCCCCGAGGTATTAAGCAGCAGATAAGAAGCATACAAAGGAACTTTTTGTGGGGTAGAGGGGAAGAGAAAAAGAAGTGGGCTTTAGTAGCCTGGGACAAGCTCTACAAGCCCAAGAGCCATGGTGGATTGGGGCTTCATGATCTTGAGACCCTCAGTAGAGTTTTGGGAGCGAAGCTTTGGTGTAGATGGATTAAGGAACCGAATTCCCCCTGGGCTAGTTTGTGGAAACAAAAGTATGCCAAGTACTGGCAAGAGAAGGATCACATCAGAATGTCAGGGCAAATCAGGGGCTCCCACATTTGGAACCTTGCCTGAGATAACAAAAGTATTGTTCAACAACATTGCTTTTGGGAAATTCGAGCAGGGGACCTTGCTCAATTTTGGGAGGACAATTGGTAGCAAGAACCCGACCTTTATAGGGATGAACTTGCAGCTCTCAAAAGTGACACAAATAGAAAAGGTATGGTTTTGGTAAAAGACTTTTGGGACCAGGAAAGGAATAATGGAAAATGGAGGAAGTAGAAGGATCTAGGATACAGTGATGAAAACCAGCTGAAGATCAAGGTAGAAGTTCTCACCCAGGATATTGAGCATAGAAGGATTCAGGTATCTTCCTCATCGGATCAATTAATATGGGGAAATAATATCGAAGGTAAATTTAACCTCAAAGAGGCTAAATAGGAAGTCACAGGATTTAACTTTGTGAATTATGATCAAGGCTAGAAGAAACTTTTGGCAAAGTCCACATTGGATGAAAATAAAGTTATTCATCTGGCTAGTGCATCAAAGGAAGATCTTAACTTGGGAGAATCTCCTTAAGAAAGGCTTCATTGGGACTTCCAAATATTACCTATGTGGTGCTCATGAGGAGATGATTGAACACCTTCTCAACCTCTGTCCTTTCACTTCAAAGGTGTGGGACTAGGTGGCCTCCATTTTTAGACAAACTGATAGGGATAGTCTCAGCATAGCCATCACTCTTAAGAACTGGAAGAAAAACTTCTTAGAGAATGAGATTGTTAATAAATCCTGGATTCTAGTGCCAGGCTTTGTCATCTGGAATGTTTGGAAAAAGCGCAACAAGTGGATCTTCAAAAACAAAACAAGAATGCCCAAACACATAACTGATCAAATTCTAAGGCTGCTCAAAGACACAGTAAGAAGCTTGTTGAGGACCCTTCCTAAAGATCCTCCTCTACCCCAAGAGGAGAGAATTCTACTTCACTTGGGTCTCTAGTCTATCAATCCTCTGGGAATAATGAACGAAGTGAGCCTTATAAATAAAGGTGTCAACATCTGGAGGCCCCCCCCATGGTTTCTTAAAGATTAATATTGATGGAGCTACTAAGGGAAACCTAAGATTAGCGGGCTTTGGGGGGGCCATAAGAGGTGATAAGGGACAAATACAGAAAATCTTCCATTGCCACTTGGGGAAGGCCACTAATAACATGGCTGACCTCATGGCATTAGAGAAATGCCTGGAAATCCTAGTGGATTCAAGTTCACACAATGTTATAATTGAAGCAGATTTGGAATTAGTCATTAGAGCGACTAAGAAAATTATCAATGGTACCACTCCAGATAAAGTGTCGAAGCACTGGAAGCTTCCACAGCTTTTTTACCACATCCACTCTCACCTATGTACCCTTAAAACTATTAGATTTGTTGATGTAAAAAGGAAAGCTAATATGTTAGCAGATCGATTGGAAAATGAAGGAGTCACTACTAGGGACAGGGATTCTACGTATGCTTGGGACTTGTTACCTCCAGGAAAATTATGGGAGGAGTGTCACTATTATGCAACCCAGGACATGGAACTATGGACTAACATGATAGATCAAAGGGACTCAAAAGACCAGCGGGTGGATGTAGAACCCCATATAATCTAACCCACCTTGGTTCGGCTGTTTTCCATAGTCTGGAATTATTTTGATTGAATGACGAAAGGATTGACTCGGATAGCACCACAGGGTGAGGTGTCCATTTTCATTTTGCTTAGTTGGTGTTTGACAAAGGATCATGGTGGACGGGATTGGCTCAAGATCTTCCCGCTGGACAAAATAGAAGGACAACATGTGGCAAAAGGATGTGTTTATCTTTTCACACTTCAACCGATCCAAAACCACAAGTGGTATATCAGGCGGGGTCCGACTGGTTTATGGTTTTTTTGAGATCGGCTCCGATTCCACTATTAGTGTGACACGTGGCGATGTGAGAGAAAATTTCCCTCATCGGGAAGTTAACTCTTGCACTTCTCATCCTCTTGATATTCACAAAGACCGTTGGATCTTAGTCTACTGATCAACGGCGGTGATTTGTTTATGGTAGTTGGTCAGACCCGAAAAAGGATTAGGGTTTTATGCTTTAATTTTCATCGAATCCATTTGATAGTTTTCAGCCTGGCTCGTGGTGGGAACTCTTGTGGACCCATGGCGAGTCATTTGCGGCCTTTTGTAACCTTTGGCTCGATGGACTAGTTCTCCATGGATTTCTTAGTTCTTTTGTTGCACAGGAACACTACTAGATGGGTTGATGCCTTAGCTGTCTAGTGGTTCTTCCAGATTTTCCTGCTAGGTTTCTATTGGTTTTGGGTAAATGGTTTGGTTTGGCCTACCCTGCTAACTGTTGAACTCTCATAGAGCGGGTGCGGCCTTTTGTAAATTATGTATTTTTACCTAACCTTAATAGATAGTCCTACTCTTACCTGATAAAAAAAAAAAGATAATATAAATCCAGGGGAATAATATTAAACCCAAGGGATTAATATTATAAACCCAAGGGATAAATATTATAAACCCAAGGAATATAAACCCTAAGATAAATATTTGTCACAATGCAACATTGGGATATGGTTGACCATGATTGATGGTCATATTGAGATAATGTTTGTCAATGCGATGTTGGACCATGGTTGACTATTATTGAATCCAAAGGAATTATAAACCCAAGACATTAATATTATAAATGCAATGTATATAAATCCTAAAGGGGTTGATATTATAAACCCGAGGGAATAATAAACCCAAGGGATTAAAAACATAATAGATTGATAGTATAAATGTAATGGAATAATATTAAACCTAAGGGATTAGTATTATAAACCCAAGGTATATAAAGCCTAAGATAAATATTATAAACCCAAGGGAACAATAAACCCAAGGGATTATAAGCCCAAGTGAATAATATTAAACCCAAGGGATAAATATTATAAACTCAAGGAATATAAACCCTAGGAATTATATTATAAACCCTAACATAAATATTTGTCACAATGTGACGTTGGAATATGGTTGACCATGATTGATTTTCATATTGATACAAATAAACCCTAAAATAAACTTGGTTGAACATGATTTACCATCATTGGTTTTCATACTGAGACGATATTTGTCACAATCTAACGTTGGACCATGGTTGGTCACAGTTGATTTTAATATTGAGACAATCTTTGGCACATTGTGACATTGGACCATCATTGACTATGGATGACCATGATTACAATGGATTTATATTAAACCCAAATTAATATTATAAACCCAAGGGAATAATAAACCCAAGGGCTTGATTCTAAAACCCAAAAGTTTTATAAACACAAGGGAAAAATATTAAACACAAGGGATTAATATTATAAATGCAAGGTATATAAACCCTAAAGGGAAGGATATTATAAACCCAAGGTAATAAAAAATAAAATGGATTAATACTGAAAACCCAAAACATTAAAAACCAAACGGATTGATAATATAAACCCAATGAAATAATATTAAACCCAAGGGATTAATATTATAAACCCAAGGTATATAAATGCTAAGATAATTAATATAAATCCAAGGGAATAATATTAAACCCAAGGGATTTCCCCGAGCGGGGTGTGTATTGGATCCTCGACGCAATCACCTCTATTAAATGATTGGTACCTTAAAGGACAAACCCGCCACCTTCAACATGTGTGGCAAGGATGGCAGGGTTGCCTCATGCAAGAGGGAAGGTAATAGCAACGTGGATGGTGGTAGGGGGAGCCATTCAAGGCGTATGCATCTGGTTGATTTCATGTAGTGGTTTGGAAATGATTCGTTGGTCCTGGCCCAAAGGAGGTTGGTGGATGGTGTTAGCTGTTGTGGAGAAAGACCATCACTGGTGTTTAGCACTGGATATTTGGTATGTAGTTCATTTCCTTTCCTTTTTCTCCATGAAGAGAGACTTCTCAATAAAATAATTAGGTTGGCCTAGTCTGAAGCCATGGGGATTAGAGGGTATTTCTCCTGTCTTGATAATGCATGTATCAGTTTGGTGGTTAAATTCTGGTAATTGGACTAGGCATGCTCCTGTGTCTATTATATTTGGCATTTGGCTATCCCGAAGGGGATTAATTGTAGTTTTTTACCTTTCCTTTTTCTCCATGAAGAGAGTCTTATGGATAAAATAATTGGGTCAGTCGGATCTGAAGTTGTGGGGACTAGAGGGCTTATGTCTTGTCTTGATAATGCATGTGTCGGTTCGAGGGTTGAATTATGGTAATTGGACCGGGCATGCTCCTATGTCTGTTATGTTTGGCCTCCTTGTGGTAATAGAACCCATGGCTATGTATCTGTACAAGGTTGACTTGGCTGGGCTCTCGGGTAGTATAGTGAATTCTCAGTCCCATGGTTGCCAGAATTTTGAGTCGAGTCGGGATGGGTGAACGCTAGAAAATACAGTGTCGGGGGGGGGCAGGGGTATGCTGCTACTAAGACTCCTTCACTGTCTAGTGGTAGAAAACCCTTGGGCCATTTCCATGTGAGTTGGTATGTGTTGAGTGTGCCCCTTAAAGATGAAGGTAATAGTGGATGTTAGGACCCTAGGGTTTTCATCAAAAGGTTGGTGTCTAATTACTGGTCTAGGTGTAAGGGGATAAAACCCCTTCCTACTTTAGGGAACACTGTTAAAATTTGTTGCGAAGAAAGGAAGGTTGGCAAGACCCATGTTCCCGTTTTATGGGTGTCTATTGGTCTCTGGCCAAGTGAGCAGGTTGGTAACAGAACCCATAAGTTTGGTTGTTGTTGGTTTATAACACTTGCAAGTATTTAGCGAGACATTTCTCTAGGCTCGCAAGATGGCAACCATGGCTCGTGCGGCGGCTCGAACCTGAATCCCTGCCCTGAAGGGCTGTGGCAGGAAGAATAAAGGTAAATAGGAAGAGGGCCAATCTAGTGCAGATGGAGGAAAATCGAGAGGAATAAAAAATAATGTGACCATCATTAATGATGCTACGGAAGCTTACCACGAAGGCACAACTGATGAAATTCGGTGATTGTTTGAGGAATGGGAGGTGGGTCTAAACCGCCAGGAAGGTTCAATGTAAATTGATGTTGACTATTGGTGGATCTTGGTGCCTGATCCTAGGCATACATGAGGTCGCATAATCAAGTTTAAACACACTCTATTTCTTTATTGGCATATGAAAGGGATTTTGGGCAAGGCCTTGGAACAAATAGCTTTGAACATGGCCACCACAGTGCAGGCTTTCTCAAACTACAAGAAAAACTTCCAGCAACTCCAGTTCCAAATGCAGAAGCAGGATGGACACCTCTGGTGAATGGAAAACCACCTACCTTGCATACTCTCTACGACAAAACTCCCAGGGTCTAATGCAAAAGACCTGACACCGGTGGGATCTGCTTCAACTGAGGAAGTATATTAGCTATTATGATGTCTCTCTCTGTAGTTTTTTATGTGGATATATTTTACTTTTCAATGTATAGACAATTATGCCAGTATGCAAGTAGATGGTAAGATAAGCATAGACATACAATCAAATATTGTGTGGTTAGAAGGACTTAATACTTATCTTTTTTGGATGGCATACCATGCCATTAGGTAGCCAACAAACTTTCTTTCCCATAGGTCAAGTTGAGGCCACCTAACTATCTTTAAAATTGGTTGTAACTTGTTGTTAAATTGATAGAAAAAGGAGGTGCTACCAAGATTAACAAAAAAAATATTAAACCCAAGGAATAGAAACCCTATGATAAATATTTGTCACAATATGACATTGGAATATGGCTGACCATGATTGATATTCATATTGAGAATGTGGTTGTCACAATGTGATGTTGGACAATGGTTGACCATTGTTGACCATGGTTTATCTCTATAGTTAGACAATCTTTGTCATAATGTGACATTGGACCATGGTTGTGATAATGTGATGTTGGTTGTCATAATGTGACCAATGTTGACCATGGTTGACCATGGTATACCATGATTGAACCCAAATGTACCATAAAACCAAGAGAATAATATTAAACCCAAGGGATTAGTATTATAAACTCGGGTTATATAAACCCTAAAGGGATTGATATTATAAACCCATGGGAATAATAAACCCAAGGGATTAATTCTAAAAACCAAAGGGATTAAAAACCTAATGGATTGATAGTATAAACTTAGGGGAATAATATTAAACCCAAGGGATTAATATTATAAACCCAAAGATAAATATTATAAACCCTAGGGAATAATAAACTCAAGCAAAATAACACTAAACCCGAGGGATAAATATTATAAATCCAAGGAATATAAATCCTAAGATAAATATTTGTTGTAATGCGATGTTGGAATATGGTTGACCATGATTTATTTTCATGTTGAGCCAATGTTTGTCACAATGTGACATTGTACAATGGTTGACCATCGTTGACTATGGTTAATCTCCATATTGAGACAATTTGTGTCACAATGCGATGTTGGACCATGGATGACCATGGTTGTGACAATGTGACATTGGACCAAGGGATAGTCTTTGTCACAATGTGACCATGGTTGACCATGGTTGAGACAACCTTTGTCACAATGCGACGCTGGAACATGGTTGACCATGCTTGATTTTCATATTGAGACAATGCTTGTCAAAATGTGACATTTGTTGATTTTCATATTGAGAAAATCTTTATTGCAATGTGCCATTGGACCATGGTTGACCAAGACTATAAACCCAATGGGTTTATATCAAACTTAAAGATTAATTTTGTAAACTCTATGGATAATATTATACTCTATTAATATGAAGCCTTAGATTAAAAAACCCTATAAATTATTATTTTATAGTTCTTGTAATGAAAAACAAAATTCAAAATATAGTGCAAAATCTTAAAAATAAATGAATAATAGATAATGATTTTTTCAAAAATAAATTCATATAAAATAAAATGAAATGAAATAAGCATTTGTAAATTCATAAATTCATTTACTATAATCTGATTTGAATATATTAAACTTAAAAAAA
>APFE030761053.1:0-14442 GCA_000404065.3 Pinus taeda | reverse complement strand
CGCGTCAAACGGAGATCGTATGCAAAGTTACGACCCCGGGAAATTGATGTACCAATTTACCCAAAACGGGGCCCACAATTTGGCGTTTCATCTTCTAAGGGGCGGTTTTGGAATGTGAAGGGTTTTCCATTGTTTCTCAATAATAAATAGGCCTTCGAGCCTCATTGTAACACAAGTTCGGAACAGTTCAGAGACATGTAGCCGCACATCTCTTCTCAGAGATAAGCTACCATCGTCCTAGCTGGTTTATTTCCAATTCCGGTTGTAAGCATATTTCGGTATTTTCCATTAATGAAATGAAGTGTTATTTCCGCTGCATCTCTTTATTTATGGTTATCGCATCTCTGTGTTTATGGTTATCTCTGTAATATATTGTGTTCCTGTTTAAATCCGGATCAAAGGATCAAACTGAGCCAGTAATGGATCCTTCTATGCTAACTACCTTTTAGAGACATGCATGAAGCTACTATGGGACAATAAATTAGTTAAGGGATTACAAGATTTAATAACTAGGAGTGCAGGGTCGGGAAAACCATGAGTAGTCTGAAAACTAGGAAAGCATGCTTTGCGCACCACGCGGGAAATGCTATTGACGGCACATATTGGCGACTTTGAGATGAATCAGGTCATCCTAGACTCAAGTTCGGATGTGAATGTGCTACCTAAAAAGACATGGGAACGCATGGGTAGGCCCACATTGTAACGGTCACCTATTCAATTATGGATGGCGAACCAACAGAAGATCTTTTCCATGGGGAGATTGCAAGGAGTCACAGTGGACATCGAAGGCACGAGCACACAAACAGATTTTGAGGTAATATAAATTGTGGATGACAGTAACCCTTACCCCACTTTTTTAGGGATATACTGGGGGATGGACATGAATGGAGTCATCAGCCTAAAGAGAAGAAAAATTATATTCGAGAAAAAGTCTCTATGTGTAATAGTTCCATTGGATCCAACCGAAGGAGCATGCTACACCGAACTTGTGCATGACAAGGATAGTGATGATGAACTAGATTGCATTTACCAGATAAGGACACAAGACTAGGATTAGGTGAATCTAACACTGGACGGGTGAGTCTCATGGGAGCACAACAGTTCTAGCATGTTGGATTCAAATGAAGAAATAGAGCGATGGTTAGATCACTGCAACGTGTGACAAACGAAGCAAGGGAACTGCCAACAGATGGGGACGCTACAATTGTGGAGGAATCCGTAAACTACTGTGAAAAGGTTATACTAGAATAGAAGCGGCATGGCACGCAAACAGGGGCATTTTGTGCAACAACTTCACAAGGGTGGAGTACACATCAAAGGACTAGGTGGAACTGGCACGAATGTAGAAGCTGAGAGCATGAACAGTTTGGGGCACAAAGCGGTTTGAGAATCCTATGGAAACAAGGGATGCAAATGTATTTTGTGTAACCACCTTTCCAACTACGAATAAAAAATCAGAATCTGTCATGACAGCGGGGAAAGTGACGCATTCCGTCATCCATTCGCAATAAAGCAATCAGAAAAACAAGCGGGATCATGAATAGAGTTCGCCAGATAAAACAAACCAATGGGAATCTGTGTGTACCAAGGGTTCGATGGGCCTATAGGACCATAAGCAAAAATAGGAGTGTGAAGGTTATCCTATCATTCATGAGAGAAGATGAAACCATGAGGATAGAGGAAACTCCCCAAACTGCAGCCCCCGTAGTTCAGATAGGATGCGAGGACCAGGGTAAAGGAATTCGACAGTTACAAGAAGCTATTCGGCGTGAGATCTTGAAACTTCATGAACTTGATGAAGAATGGGCACAGTTGAGGAGTAAAAGTGTGATATTGGATGAAGAAATCAACAAAATGAACACCAGAGTCACACAAGTGGGCCACACAGAACTAAGCATAAGAGGACCAAGCCTGGCCATCTCTACTACTACATTGGAACCAGCTACAACAACACTGTCATGGTTGCGACCGTACCTTACTGAACAAGGGAATGTAGAATGTGATGCACTACTGAATACAAAGGTATTTGAAGAGTGCCCGTAGCCCGGGCTAGCAAGGAAGTGGAAGTCTCGCACGTGGGGTGTGACCACCTGAATATCTGTGGAAAGCACAGCCTCAACACTCCAAGCAGTTGTGCGCAAGCCTATAAACAAGTTTGCAGGAGAGCTGCATGGAAAGGAGTTTTCATGCAGGGCCAATTAGTGATCAAGATTGTGGTAATACATAAGAGGCTACACTGCTATGTGGAAAGACTGGGAGGTGACCATTGATGTCACTATTCATGACAAGAAGTCTGATTTACGGTAGAGAGGAGCAGGCGGTGGGCCATTAAGACAGGAATTCTAAGCTAGATATGAAAATATCTACTTCCAAGAAGATATTAATGACTCAGAAGTGGAGGGAATGGTCAAATTCAAATTCAAACATTCCTATAAAACCCCTTGGGGTAGCCCCAAAACAACACTCAGATATTAGAGATTCAAGGCAGTATGTTAGGTCCCTATAATACTAGTGATTCCCCCATTACTATTTTCATTATATCCCTTATTTTATTGTGTGTCGCTATTGTCCCCATATTATTATTATTATGCCCCATAGAACCCCACTATTTTTATTTTTGTGCCTTTATATTATTATTGTTAGGTCGGCTTGGTTATATTGTGACCCCTTAGACTCCTATATATAGAAAGGAGGTTTTGTCATTTGTACCATTGAAGAATTGTTCATTTATGTAATGTAAAGGAGGTTTCCCTCTTGAAGAGGCTGAATTCTAAGGCACTAATCTATCTTTTTATTTTTTTGTGATTTGGTTTCCTAATGTTTGGTATCAGAGCTTTGGATTCTAAGGTTTCGCTACTCCAAATAGGTCATCATGGAATTTTCCCTATAACTCTTTCTCTATGACGTTTTAGAAGCTCAAACAAAAACCCATTTGTGAAGAAATCGGTATAAACCTTGGCTCCGAATTTTAGATCCTATCTCGCTATATTTGCGGAGATATAGTCTGGCAAAGTTAGGGTTCTTTCAAACCCCCGAACTACATTCCAAACAGGTACCATGGGAAAATTGTCATAACTGTCTCTCTGAGCGTCAGATTGAAATTTCATAAGAAGTTAGAGAAAGAGGAAGGGCTGTAGTTTCTTGGCTATTATTTTCAGATCCAAAGGTCGAACAAGTGACACATGGCATGTCGTACAAGTTCACTCTACTAAACTGGTGTATAATCAGGTCACCATGGGAGATTTGGCATAACTCTTCCTTGGAAAATTCAATTTCGATAAGACTGGTTGCACTAGAAAGAGGACACAAAGGGCTACTATAGGTAATGATTGCAGAACTTGGAGATCCAAAATTAGAGAGGTACATTAGATTCAATATCGAGCTTCTACAAGTGAGAAAATGTGTGTATTTTTTACATTTTTGCATAAGCTTGTTTTGAAAAGTTAGTTTAAAGGAATTCAAAGGGCATAGTGAAGCATTATTATCGGTAATTGATGCCGCGAAGAAAGAAAACGGAAACACCTAGTAAGCAACCTAAAAGCTCTAGCATGACTCATGAAGAAAAAGAAGAAATGCAACAGCATATATCAATATTACGAAACCAAGTGCAACAAATTTCACTTACACAAAAGGTAACAGAAAATAAGATGGATGGTTTAAAGAAAGACGTAGAAGCTAAGATGGATGGTTTAAAGAAAAGCGTAGAAGATAAGATGGATGGCATGGAAACTAAGATGGACGATTTGAAGGCATATTTGAAGACAAATTTGAAGACAAGCATGGAAGATTTGAAGACAAATTTGACAAAGTTTCTAGAAGAAATGATTAATAATGGCGAAAGGGTAGTAAAGGAAACTCATGATGAGAACAAAATAAATGTTAATCATGATTTCATAAACTCTAACATTGGATTGAAGAACCACCATGTTCCAAAGATCGATATGAGGAAGTTTGATGGCAAGGATCCCGAAACATGGATACTACAGATGGAGCAATTTTTCGATCTCCATAATGTGCAAAACACACAAAAGGTACGCATTGAAACTTTATATTTAAACCAAATCAGTTTGTTATGGTACGATGTTTTACTCTCGTAGAAATGTTCACTTGGCTATTTACAGATGAAATGATAGCAATTATGAGGATAAAAAAACAAAACTTTTTTAGCCAATTTGTGAATCTCAAACAAAAGGGCTTCAATGATGAAGCACTTTAAGGACTTCCAAAAACTGAATATAAGGGTAAAATATATTCTCGAGGGCATAGGATTTGATGTGTTCATAGAGACTTTAAAAGATAATATCCCACATGAGGTTTGCCTTGGGAACCAATTCATTGGAGAAGCATTAGGTTGGCAAGAAAATGAAAGCCAAATTATGGCAACAAGAGAGCTACCACTCACATCATAAAGATGGATTTTTGCTACCCCTAGCCATCCACAACCTACAAGGTTGACACCACAACAATTGGAAGAAAAAAGAGAAAAAGGGCTTTGTTACAGTTGTGATAGAAAATACACTAAAGGTCATAAGTGTGCCAAGAATACATTATTTTACATAGATTGTGAAGAGGAGGAAGAAAAGGAACAAGAAAAGTCAAAACAAGAGGATATACACCAGGAAAAAAAACCCTAAAAAAAGAAGAAATGAATCCAACCATATCTTGTAATGCATTGGTTGGAATTATCACTCCTCAAACTATCAATATAGAAGGGCATATCAAGAAGAAAAAGGTAATAGTGTTGATTGATTCGGGAAGTACCCATAATTTTATTCATTATAAGATAGCCAAAGAATTGAATTGCTTCCTATATCTAGCACCAAAGTGTCAAGTGATGGTTGCAAGTGGAGGAACCATAAATTTCTCAGGAAAGTGCTATAATATCAAGCTATGCATGGGAGAATATGTATTGAATAACCCAATGCTTTCCATTCCAATGGGTGGTGTTGATGTTGTACTAGTAGTCCAATGGATACAATCCTTGGGTACAATAGCTTTTAATTTTCAAGAACTTTTCATGAAATTATCTTTAGAAGGAAATGAAATTGAATTAAGGGGTATCACAGGGAAATAAAGAAAGATAGTTATCTCTAATGGAATGAAAAAGCTTCTAAAGAAAGAACAATGAGGCATAATTGTACAACTATGTTCACTAGAGGTTCCCACATCGAAATCATCCATTTCTCCAGATCTCCAAAACAACTTGGACAATCGTGCTAAGGTATTTGTGGCTCCCAAAGGCCTCCGACCTATTCATGATCATGATCATGCTATCAATTTGATTCCAGGAAGTGTCCCTCCAAACATCAGGCCTTACAGATATCGCTATGTCCAAAAGAGTGAAATTGAACATATGGTTGAAGAAATTCTAAAGGTTGGTATAATTCAACCTAGTCAAATTTCTTTCTCTACTCGAGTAATATTGGTTCACAAGAAGGATGGATCATGGTGCACGTGTCGAGATTATAGGGAGCTAAACAAGCTCACTATTAAAGATAAATTCCCCATTCATGTCATTAATGAATTATTGGATGAATTGCATGGATCAATTTACTTTACCAAGTTGGATCTTTGTTTAGGATATCATCAAATCAGAATGAAGACTGAAAAAATTCTAGAAACAACATTTAGAACTCATGAGGGTCATTATGAATTTTTGGTCATGCCTTTTGGCCTTTCTAATGCACCTTCTACATTTCAAGGTTTGATGAATTCCATTTTCAAACCCTTAGAAAATTTGTGTTAGTATTTTTTGATGATATACTAATCTACGATAACTCTTGGAAGGATCATTTCCAACATGTTGACATGGTGCTCAAACTATTGGAGAAGAAACAATTATATGCAAAAATTTCCAAATGTTTCTTTGGAGTACAAGAGGTGGAATATCTGGGTCATATTGTATCTCATGAAGGTGTTAAGGTAGACCCTAGAAAAATTAAAACCATCAAGGAATGGAAAATCCCCACATCCATAAAGCATCTACGAGGATTTCTTGAGTTGATAGGGTATTATCACAAGTTTGTTAAGAATTATGGGAGAATAGCAGAACCTCTAACAACATTATTGAAGAAAGATGCATTCTCATGGACTTCAGAAGCAACGAAGGCCTTTGAACATATTAAAGAGGCAATGTGCCAAGCACTAGTCTTAGCTACACTGGACATTACAAAAGCCTTTATTGTGGAATGCGATGCCTTAGGAAATGGAATTGGTGTTATTTTAATGCAACAACAAAGACCCATTTCTTTTGAAAGTTGTCCAATCAAAGGAAAGTATTTACACAAAGCTATTTATGATAAGGAAATGCTGGCAATACTACATGCACTTAAGAAATGGTGACCCTACCTAGTGGGAAGACACTTCAAGGTAAAAATAGATCATGATAGTATTAAATACTTTTTGGAACAAAGATAGTCTTAAGAAGAGAAGAAAAAATGGGTTACAACGATGTTGGGCTATGAATTTGAAATCATCTACAAAAAAATGGAAGAAAAATGTTGTGGCAGAAGCACTCTCAAGAAAATATGAGGACGTGGAAGAATTTCTTTGCACCATTTCTATTATGCAACTAGATTTGATAAATGAAACAAGGGATGAATGGAAGAATGACGAGGAAATGTGGGCACTCATTCAAAAGATACAACAAGCTCCCACTACATCTGATACATTTAGCTAGAAAAATGATTCGTTATGGTACAAGGATCAGTTATACCTAGGTAAGAATTCCCAACTCAAACAAAATATTCTTAGGGAATTGTACACCTCTCCCTTAGGATGGCACTCATGATTTCTAAAAACCTACCACAGGGTTAAGAAGGATTTTTTTTGGGATGGCCTTAAATTGAATATTCAAAATTTTGTGGTGGAACATTTGGTTTTCTAACAAAATAAAGTTGAAACAATTAAGACCCAAGGACTATTACAAGCCTTATCCATTCCAAGCCAACGTTGGGAGGAGGTTTCAATGGATTCTATCACAGGTTTACCCAAGTATGAAGGAAAAAGTGTTATCATGGTGGTAGTTAATAGAATTAGCAAGTATGCACACTTTTGTGCATTATATCATCCATTTAAAATGAGTACAGTTTCTACTGCGTTTATGGAAACAATTCAAAAGCTACATGGAAACCCAAAGATTATTGTAAGTGACAGAGATCCCATTTTCACTAGAAATGTTATGACAAAATTATTTTCTTATCTTGGGACTAAGTTAGCTCATATATCATCTTATCATCCTCAATCTAACGGGAAAACTGAGATAGTAAACAAATTTTGGAAAGGATATCTTCATTTCTTTGTATATGATAAATAGACATAATGGATCAAATGGTTACCTTTGGCTGAATGGTGGTATAACAATTCCTTCTATACTACAACAAAAATGACCCCATTTATGGCACTTTATGGATATAATCCACCAGCCATCACATCATATTTAAGAGAAATTTCTAAGGTTCAAGTAGTGGAAGATCACATTGAGCATCAATAGCAAGTTCTCCAACTCTTAAAGGATAAACCTACCTTACCACAGAATAGAATGAAACAACAGGCAGATCAACATCGCAATGAAAGAAGTTTTGATGTAGGTGATTAGGTATTCCTATGTCTAAAACCATATAAACAAATGTACCTCAAGCAAGCTAGGAAGGATAATAAATTATCACCAAAGTATTATGGTCCATACAAGGTGTTGCAAAAGATAGGTACTATGGAATATAAATTGGAACTTCCTGCAGCTTCCCGAGTGCACCCAGTTTTCCATGTTTCGTGCTTAAATAAGGTTTTAGGTGACAAGATTTCAGTTCAAACAATATTGCTAGAAATTTATGAGGAAGGAAAAATCATATTGGAACTTAAAGCAGTCAAAGAAACAAGAACTCGACAGCTATGAAATCGATCAATTTCAGAATACCTCATCAAGTGGAAGAACTTACCCGTTGAAGATTTCACATAGGAGGATGAGAATTTTATACAGAAGCACCCAGAACTACTCAAGTGTTGAGGACAACACTTTTTTGAAGGAGAGGGGGATGTTAAGTCGCTATAATACAAGAGATTCCCCCATTATTTTTTTCATTGTATCCCTTATCGTTAATGTTGTATCCCTATTGTCCCCATATTGTTATTATTGTGCCCCATAGAACCCCACTATTGTTATTTTTGTGCCTTTATATTATTATTGCTAGGTCAACTTGGTTATATTATGATCCCTTAGACTATTATATATAGAAAGGAGGCTTTTTCATTTGTATCACTGAAGAATTATTCATTTGTGTAATGTAAAGGAGGTTTCCCCCTCGAAGAGGCTAAATTCTAAGCCTTTGATCTATCTTTTTATCTTTTTGTGAGATGGTTTCCTAACACAATATAGAGCACCAAGCACCCAACTACCTAACCACCTGTGAGTACGTACCCCAGCGAATCTAGGATAGAAACCATGTCAGTTGCTAGGACCAGAGTAAGGTTCGCGGAAGACCCTTATCCGAACTAGGAGGAGCTGGGAGAGGCGGCTGCTGCACTAGAGGTTCCAAAGTCCCCACGCACATTGCGATCCCAGAAAGAAAAGTAGACTATGGGGCCAGTCTAGGTGTGAATGTAGGAAATTTTTCTCTCTGCAGACAAAGGCAACCCCTCTAGCCCTAGAGTGGGTCTAGTCACAGCAAGGACAGATCAACAATAGATTTCCTTAAATAGTCATAGTTGGAGGCCTACCTCAACCGGTGGTCAATGGATTTCCCTTGTGCTGCTCCAGCTTTCACTTCCTTCTCCTCAATGAGTGATCAACCTAAAACAATGAAAAGAAAATAAAACAAACCACGTAACCAGAAAACAATGCTGATCTATTTACTCACAAAGTCAAGAAGTCATGAGCTATCAAGTAAATTACATAAAAGACATAGGAAAACATCATTGATTGTATTAATAATGAAATAAGAGCATGCTTACAACCAAGGTCTTGACGTCGCAAGCCTTCTCAAAGAATGAAGCCAGCATGTTCTTCAAAAATTCACTATTTGAAGATGGATCTCCTAACATACAAAAACTCTCTCTCACTCATAGGTTTTAACACAAAGTTAAAGGGCACTTCACAACCTTCTACAAGATATCAACAATTCCACACTTGTCACACCCACACCAACTATCTATCAAACTCAAAAGCACTAACAGCACTGCTCAAACCAAGAAATTACCAACCAGCTAATCATATCAAAGGTGAGTCTTTAAATAGGAGAAGGAGGCTCCATGAAAGGTGGAAGAGAGAGCTTATCCCCAAGGAAGGTAGAAAAAATGATGAAACTGCCATACTAGAGGAGGAAAGAAGACACAAACTATGCCAACAACTAGGTTTGGAGAGATCTAGAAGGCTGATTGTTAGAACGAATTCACCCAATCTGGATCATCGTGAGTTCATAACTAAGCTTTAGCGCTGACATCGCTAGTAGGCAATGTAGCTAGTCAAACCGTGGCTAAGGATAGCAAGTAATCTCGCACCGGAGCATCAAATCGTACCATCATGGGAAATAGATGTACTTTCACGTTGGAATCATGGCTGGAATTTTTTCAGTTGTTGTTCATCACGTATATTAAGTCCATTCTCGCGATGAGGCAGAAAACTTAGGAAAAGTGGGTCACTTGGCAACAAGAGAGGATTTGTTCAACATGAGCATGTTTTACCTGGAAATATGACATAGTAGAAGGACTGGGGTGAAGGTAGTGACAAATTACTATGTAACAGATGCCCACTAAAGTATGAAGCCCAAGAGAGTGGGAGGGGTGAAATGCTTTACGAAACTGACTGAGCTGGAACACCATCTGGAAGAACTTATAGGCGCAAGTATAACTGATATCTCTGACAGTGAAATACATGTAGTCTAGGCATGGCTGTAGCCATCCAAAAGACATACGAACTAGGTTTGTGGTATGGACGCAGCCATCCAGCTAATAAGACCATATAAAATAACAAAGGTATGGTCACAGCCATCCATGAAGACTCAGGTATGGTCACATCCATCCATTAGTGATTCATGTAATCATAAACCAATCCACACAGCCCAAACATGTGTAATCTAAGTTCAGGGTCTTGAAACCGAACCAACCATAGTACAAATTCTAGCATGCGAATAGATGTGCTGAGGTCGAGCATGATAGAAAGTTGCTTGATTACCAGTCAATGATGAAAATCATTAACAAGTGGGAGAGAAACCACCAATAATTCCAATGGTTCTCAAGGTACTGCCTAGTACAATTCAAAAAGTGTGAAGAATGAGCTGAAGTCGAACACTTATGGAATCACTCAATCGATAAACAATGATGAAAGTTAATCGTTAGGCATGAAGAACTTGCCATTGAGGCCTGCAAGCTCCAAGGTGCCAATGGGGGTTTCTAGATTAGTCTCCTAGATAATGAGTTGATTTCGACAAGAGACGATCTGTCACGGGGGGGCCATAATGTTTCCCTCATCAATGACACGAGATTGGGAACAAGTGGTAGATGGTGAAACAGAGTATCAGAGGAGGAGGTGAGGGTGTAAACTGCAAAAGGATTATGCTCTTGAACATGTCAGTGACATGACTCTAGAGGGTGGCAGCATTTAGGTACCAAAGGATTGGAGGCTTGATGGAAACAACATGGATCAAATGGAATAAGGCTAACTGGCAACCCAAACATGCGTAAGGCCAAATGACAATGTATGGATATCCCCACCTAACAAGAAGCAAAAGTGTCGATGTTCAAGAGTAACTAGCTGCCATAGGCAATCAATGATGATTTCCAATTTCCCCCCCACCATTGTTGGCAAGTACCCTAATTATTTTTGAAACAAGCTTGAAGGGGATAGCATGTGCTTGTAATATAAGTTCTACCTTGGGTCAAATCCAACCTAGTGATAATTTAATGAGCCCTAGGGAGGAGAAGCTCAAGTCTCTTCATGGTGATGAGTCCAATGTTGTCAGGGTTTAATGAGTCTGACATAGGTAAAAATCAGAGTCTTTTTCATGTTTAGAGAGTTTGAAAAAGACACGGAAAAGAAAACTCCAGGGGGGTCCTTTTTCATAGATTTGTGTCCCTCAAGCCTGAAAAAGTATAAAACAATACTCGAGAGAACCTCTTGACCATTACGATCAAGGAGTAATTTTCGTGATTAGTGACCTCGACCTGAAAAGGTAGAAAAGCGATCGAAACCACGTCGTTTTGTAACCAATAACAAGCCTGAAAATGACAAAATATCGACAATATTTTTGTTTTTACTTGGTTTGAAAAGAGCTTAAAGTAGACCACCTCTCATTTCGTTTAATGAGTCGAAAGGGACAACTCGGCTACCTTTTCGTATTTTAAGTCTGAAAAGAGCATTAAAGAAGACTTCATGGATCAAGTGCACACGAAGTACGACATAACTCCACTACCTGTAGTTCTGCAAAAAACACATCAAACGTAAAACCCATTCGACATAGATAATTAATACATGCGGAATTACAGTTAAAAACCAAAAACTCCAATTAACCATGCAATAAAAATGGAAAAAACCCACATTCTAAAGTAAAATTTTTAATATTTCAAAAACTACTATAAAAGGGGGGGTTATTTCATTTGTTTTCACCATTTGCACTATTTGTTTTACCTTGGAGCATTTGGAGCATCAATCTGAGCAAAGTTTTCAAGCTGATTACGGCCTCATCCATTTTCGGTTCGTCCTGAAACCTCTGCCAAGTACCCACATTTCTCCCTGCGCTTTAGTAGTTTTTTTTATGCAATTTAGCATTAGGTAAGTGAATTTAGACGGATTTTTGAATCAGAGTTCACCTCTCGGTCTTTGTGGGAAAGCCACTCGGATCCGCGATAACCGAGCGTGATTTACACGTAGCACATTCGGATCGTCACGAGAATCTAATGTATTCTCACAATGATCGCGAAAAAAATGAACTGTGCACTGAGCGCCATCGCGGCTATTTTAAAAATAATTGTGATGGCAACGTGAAATTAATTTTTTGTGTAAATTATGAATTCAAATTTACAAAAGGAGTACTAATTCATTTTTTCTTGTCATTTAGCATCATGGTGTAGAGCTGTAACAAGGGCCTTTTTCACCTCTAGTTATCTCACATTACAAGTCAATCCGGGAACGTTTTTGTTATTGTGAAGGGTATCTCAATTTGAGGCTATTTGTCAGAGTAATGCTTAGTAGTATAGATCTAAGAAATACAAGAGTAAATGGATGCTAAACTATGTTAAATTACTTCTGCATGAAGAAATCACACACGGCAACTTTGTCAGTCAAGGGTACGGAAGCAGTAACCCATCCCTTTAGAAACTGATGAAGGAAAAGAAATTAGAGTATGGATCATGGATCTGGGAGCATAATAGCGTCTGTTGTGTCTCACGATAGCCTCGATCCTCCCCCCACACAATACCAATGAATGCAAGTAAAAAGGAACAACAAGAAAGCAGAATGGAACAACAATTCAGAAATGGAACAGCAATTCAGAAATGGAACAGCAACTCGGAAATGGAACAGCAATAAAAAGGAGCAGCAAGAAAGAAGCTAAATCTCGCGAGTTCAACATTCTCAATTCTTGGCATCAGCTTACATACAAATCAAGAGCAATCTTTGGTACAAGTCGACAGTTAATCAAATGGAACAGCAAATCACCATAAACAAGAAACGTCAATCATATATAAACATAATCCGAAACGATTACGAGTAGTCCATTACTCCAACCATATGTAGCTGAAACATTCCACTTATAAATTCTGTAACGGAAGTGAACAACTTAGAACAATGTTATGTGATCAATTCTGGAAATATGGTGTCAACTCGTTACAAAGATTTACAAAAAGGAAAACTACTGATGAACAAATATGGAACAGCATGTACGTATATGAGATCATTGAGGATAATAAACAAACCACACAAAGCCAAACTGTAATGATACAATTAGCCAGTGTCCGTTGGAGCCGGTGATGAGCTCCAAAAATGTACAATTATTTGGGCTCATTCAACTTCCTAATTTGGCTTAGTCCACCATTCTCATTTGTTTATTGCATGTTTTTGATTATTTTTATGTTAATAGAGTGAATTTGGTTAGTCATTATGCCAACAAGTCTAATGGGTGCTTTGTGTAGCCTTGTTGGTCCACTTGGAGACAAAATTGAAGGTCTTAATGAGCACTTAGCAGCCAAATTCGTGGGAGAACAAGCTAGAGGATTTGTAGGAAGGTGTCCCCTCATTTATGGGTCTTTACCTTGAATTCTCCACCGTCAGCTCAGAGTTCAAAGGCCACCAAATCAATGAGCACAAGGGCAGCCAAGCAAGTCAAGTTGGACTGCTGTTAACTACAAGTCTTGGGCAGCCAAGTCCCTAACTTTTAGGAGGACTGTTGGGTCCTCAAATTGTATAAATAAGAAGGCTTGGGCCCTCATTTGGGTTAGCTAGTGGGGTTAGCCATTTGATAGCCAGTAGATAGCTGGTAGTTAGTCATTTTGTTTTAGCCATTAGTTAGCTAGTTTGTAATTCGATTTATAGGCCATGGATTAGTTTTGCTTTCAGCTCTTTCTCAAGCTCTCCTTGTGGACAGTTTTGATGTAACTTTTCATTCTTGGTTAATAAAGATGGATCCAGCTTTGCACCAGCTCTAAATCTCTCTTGGGAGGCTATAGTTCTTGGGGTTGGGCTCATCTCAAGCGCCCAGTACCTCCCTTGTTTATATTTATGTGTCTTTGCTGCATTCTCATAATAAAATCTGCTATTTGTATTTAAATGATGCATTTTCAGTTTGGTGACAGTCATAATCATTTGTTTCATTTACACTCCTCTTTCTTGTTCCATTACCATCTTCTCCATCTTTATCATGCATGCAAACATATCTCCTCAACCTTCACTCCGTTCTATCCTCTCCCAAAGTCTTCCACTCCTCACGTAACTTCATTTCCCAACCTTTCATTGACATAACCCTCTACCTTCAACATACTCCCTACACCCACTTCCCATCTCATTCCTCCACTTCTGAGCCATCACCAGCCTTATCCCTACCTCACATATCTCTCCCCACCACTCCAACACTCCATCATCTCCCAAAACCTCCATGGCCAATCATCTTGTAGAATTGCACAAAACATCTTGTAGAAGACTTACAGGACTATCCTGTAGAAACCTCTGAGTATCCTGTAGGATCCCCTGCAGACATCCTATAGGAGGCCACTCACTCGGTTGCTGAGCTTCTGAATGTGAGGAACCTTTGTGGATGGATGCTAAGGATCCCTAGGGACCTCTCCTAGCCTCCCCAACCTGTCCCACGTTTTCCTTCCTTCTCCATCCCATCTGCACAACCAAACCCTGATAAGCACAAAATCACAATCATTCCACCCACTTAATGAAAAAGTACAAAAACATGTCTTGTATGATGCAAGTAGTTTAGATCCATGCATTTTCACTTATTAGAGGTA
>APFE030761039.1:30162-54163 GCA_000404065.3 Pinus taeda | reverse complement strand
AAGATGGGTGTGGTGAGGAACACCTTCCCCGGTAAGAGGGAGTGTTGAAATTTGGTACCGGAGGACAGGTGGTTCCCTAAGGCTTTGATCTTTGGCCTAGGGAAAAGTGTCCAAAAGAATTTAGTTTTTCTCCTAAAGTAACTTTATAATTTTTATAAAGTTAAATCTAATTTAAAAGTGACTTTAAGTGATAAAGTTACTTAAGAATTTTAAAGTGAATTTTATAAAGTCAATGAAAAATTAGAAAGGAAAAGTGACTTTGGAAATAAATGACTAAGTGGGTTTTTATTAAAGTGGGGTGAATTAAAAAAAAATAGAAAGTGAGATTTAAATGTGCATCTAATCTCAGCCATTGATCAAAATCTATCTCAGCCATTGGATTTAGGGATCACCCAAAAGTCATTTAGGGTTGGGTTAAGGGAGGAAAAGGAGGAAAAAATCATTCATTCTTTCATGAGCAGATTGGGAGAAGGAGAGCAAGAGAGCAAGAGAGATTTCTGGACAGGAAGGAGAAAAAGGCAGCAGTTTGGCACACATACCAAGGCAGCTCTTCAGCAAATCCGTACAGCTGAAAGAACAAGCAGAAAAAGCTGATTTTTGCTGAGTAAACAGAGAAAAACTGATTTTTGGACACGAATTTCGAGGAGACAAATTCCGGCACAGAAATCGAGGTCTGTCCATACACTCCGTACGGCCGTACATACAGTTCATACATATGTACGTCCGTACATCCGTACGGTCCGTACCGCGCGTACAACAAGTTTCCAGGTTGTCTGTTGGGCTGAAAACAGATAAGTTTGCTTGCTGGAAAAATTTGTTTTTGTTGTAATTTTTTTGCTGAAAATTTTCTCACTGTAAAAAGGCATTTTCCAGAAATAAAGAAGAGCTCTCAAACTTGTTTTCCCCAAGAGTTGTAGGGGGTTTTTCCAAGGTCACATTGACCAAAAATATCAGTGTTGAATGTGTTTTAATCGATGTTTATTACTACTGATTTTTATTTCTGCAATTTCCAGCATTCTGTAAATTTTCTAGAATTTGTGTTTTCAAATTAAAAAAAATAAATAAATAAATTATTTTTCAGCTTGTTAAATGTATGGTTATGAAAAAGGGCATTTAACTATATGGGAGAAATAAGGAGAAACTGAAAACCGGGGTGGGAAAACAGAAATTTTTACAAGATAGGCCCTGTTAGGGCAGAATACCTTGACAAGTTTGAGAAGTTTGAGGAGAATAAGGTTAGGGATAATGCTATCCAAGAAGAAATTGCAAGGAAGAAGGAAATTTTACAAGCCATGAAAGAGAGTGGGTATGATGATTTTGAGATTCAAGACTCCCCTTTTTTCCCTTCCACGAATGACCTCTTTCACTATGTTCCTCCCGCTCTTGAGGCTTATCATCGAGGCCAACAATCTAAAGGAACAAAGAGGATGAACATCCAGAGTTATTTCTCATCCTCTGTCACCACTGCTTCTCCTAATCCCACTTCTTCCCAGCCAAGTCGTCAACCCACTTTAGATGAGCAACGGAAAAAACAATGCAAAGAATCTTCTTTTCAATACATTTCTCGATGGAGGTATGATGCAGATATCCCATTAATGTTGCTCGCTCAACTTATTACCAAGCTATGTGGGACTCTGTTATAGCGATAGGAAAGGGCTTCAAACGCCCTACTGTGCATGACTTTAGGGGAGCTCTTTTGCAAAAAGAGATTTCTTCCATTGATGAGTATTTGGCCGAGTATAAAGAGTCGTTGCTCAAAACAGGTTGTTCCATCATGTCATTAGGATGGAAAGATTGAAAGAACCACACTATCGTTAATTTCCTTGTTTCTTGCCCTCAAGGAAATATGTTTTTGAGATCAGTTGATGCATCTGATAAGGTGAAGGATGCAACCCTTCTATTTGAGCTTTTGGATGAGATTATTCAGGCAATGGGGGAGAACAATGTTGTGCAGGTAATCACAGATAATGCCTCAAACTATGTTCCTGCTAGAAAGATGCTTGAGTCCAAATATAAGACCATATTTTGGACTCCACGTGTTGCACATTGCATAGACCTCATGCTTGAGGACATAAACAAAGTGGAGTGGGAAAAAAACAATGTAGAGCATGCCAAGTGCATTACAAAACACATCTACAACCACTCATGGGTATTGAACCTAATGAGGGAAAACATTGGGGGCAAAGAGCTTGTTAGGCCTGCAATTACAAGATTTGCAACCCATTTCCTCACATTGCTATGTCTCAATTCTCATCAAAAAATCTTGGAAAAATATTTTCTTCTAATGATTGGACTTCATCTCGATGGACTCGTAGACAAGATGGCAAACACACCAAAAAGAAAGTTTTTGACAATTATTTTTGGAAAAGGTCTACAGGGCTTGCGAAAATTACCAGGCCCCTTGTTAATGTGCTACTGATGGTGGATGGGGAAAAATTGGCCATGGGCTACATTTATGAGGTTATGGATCAGGGAAAACAACAGATGTGTGCAACTTACAGGGATAAGTTAGCTAAATATGGGCATATATGGGAGATCATTGATAACAGATGGAACAATCAACTCTGTCGTCCTATACATGCAGCTGGGTATTTTTTGAACCCAAAGTATCATTATAAAGCTCGGTTAGGAGATCTGCAGGTTGGGGAGGTCAGAGATAGATTGTATAATTGCTTGGAGCGCATAGTCCCTAACCATGTAGACCAGTTGGAAATACATAGACAACTTACTCTTTTTAGTATGGTAGCAGGTACCTTTGGCAAAAACTTGGCAAAGATGGCAACAAATGTGGATCAACCAGGTAAGCAATTCCAATTTGTTTTTCTTTTAAAGTTCAATTGTTTACAAATTTACAATTCAAATTGTTTGTAAATACCTGTAAATAAGTAATGAAATGTACTAAGTTATGAATTAATGTATTTTTCTTTGCAACACATTGGTGGGAGTCATTCGATGGACAATGTTCTCAATTGCAAAAGTTTACAGTTAGAATCCTTAGCCAAACTTGCAGTACTTCAAGTTGTGAGTACAATTGGTCTGTTTTTGAGTGCATACACATGAAGAAGACAAATCGTTTGGAACAAAAACGATTAAATGATCTTGTTTTCGTGCAATACAACCTTCGACTAAGGCGCAACCAAAAGATGAACAAAAGACTTGATATGGATACCATTGTGTTGGACAATATTGATCCAACATCAGAATGGGTGTAGGACACTGAAGATCCAGAGTTTGATGTTGATTTCGATATTGACATGGTGTTGGAGGAGGATGAAGCAGACTTGGATGCGCCATCGGAACCAGAATTAGTAGTCACATCAAGCAAAGGCAAACAACCAATGGAAGGCACTAGTGATGCAACTCGACCAACTCGTGCTTCCATTAGGTCCAATTACATTGTTGTTCGTGGCAGTGCTACTACTGAGGTTGCAGATGAGGTTCAGGCATCCTCGGACTCTGATCCAGATGATGTTTATGTAGCTCTTATTGATGATCTTGTGTCTAGTAGCGGTGATGAGTTTGATCATGATGACGAATGATCATGCTGATCATCGATATGTACCATTAGACTTGCAGTCTTGCAGTAGGCCAATGGCCCCATTGCTTGTAGCATTGTTTTTGGACTTTGTACGCCATTTAGAGCCTCATTGCTTATGTATTTTGTCAATGATATATATTGCACTCAGTGCCATTTTGATATATTCACTTTTACATGGTATATAGATGAGAAAACTCTGCATATGTTTTCTCTATTGGTTCAGAATCATGGATTTAAATCTTAAAACTAGTTTTTCATTAAAAATTAATTATTTCATGTATTTTTCTAAAATCAGTTCATTGAGATCTAACTAGTCTTGGTTTAACCAGTTCGGGTTTGAAACCCGGTTTATTAGGTGGACCGCTCCAGTCACCGATTCTAGTTTTTAATACTATCGTCAAAGCAACTTATGTCAAAATTTGGGCCCTGCAATTCGACTTTTGCAACTTCGGCCACTGCAATTTGCACAGAAACCATAGACAACTTCGCACGAGTGGATAGGAAAAGGTGTATTCTCAAGAGATCTTCACTTTGACTTCTTCTTCTTCTTGTCTTCCTCACCATTCTTTCTTCTTATCTTTCTTTAGATCGAACTCTTGTCAGTAAGTGCCTCAAATGAGTTGAAGTCCTTATTTATAGCGTTCTTGAGGGGTCGAATAGGCCACTTTAGTCGAACTTCACCATGGCTGGGCCAACTTGGTCTTGGAGGAAAATTTGACTTTCTAGACTCACAAATAATGATTGTCTTTTGTTACAACAAGTCCAAATCAGTGTTGCGAAAATCACGATATTATCGCGATAATATCGGAAAATCGCGATTTTTGAGTTCGGCGATATTATCGCCCGATTTTTATGTAAATTTTTTTTTTCGCGAAAAAAAATCACGATAACTTGAAATAATCCCGATTTTTACAAATTTATTTTAAAAAACACGCTTTTTTAGGGAAAATTTCTTGATTAAAAAAATTTTGTTGATTTTTTCATGAGGAGGAGGTGACACAGCCTACCCACGCTACCCCTGTCACCAGTGGAGGACATGGTCTACCTCCTATAGTTCCTAGTTCTTTAGCTTCTAAAGCACAGCAGAGTCCACTGCCAACTCCACCGGCATCTACATCTAGAGGGAAAGCTATTGCATTTTCTCACAAAAGAGGCAGAGGAAATCAGTGGTATTAGTTATTTGGTTCATTTCATTGTATATAACGTTATGACTAATGATATGAGATACATTATTGTATTTTTTGTTGATATTTTGAGGCTGAGTTGGGACTCAAGAGTTAGGATTGACTATTGAGGACATGATTCAATGTTATGTGTCATGTTGCACTAGAAATGATATTACACATCTTATATATTAGTTCTTTTATCATATTTATGTGTCATTGTATTTATTTTATGTTGTAGTTGCTTTAGAATCTAGATATTAAAAAAATTGAAAAAAAAAATGAATATTTTTGTATTTTACTATTTTTTCCCACTTTTTACGATTTTTTCCGATTTTTTCCCTCGTCGATATTATCCCGCTAACAATTACTGCAACATTGGTCCAAATGGGCCTATATTACATGACAAAAATTCTTCTTTGACTCAATAAGCCCTAAAAGCATGAAGAACAAACTTTGACCTAGACTTGAGCATGAAACCCATGCTTTGATAAATAAAATTTATTTTTCTCTTTTTATATACAAAATATACAATGTCATGTTTACAAAGGTCATTATGAAGAATGAATCTAGTTACATTCTCCAACACTCCCTCTTAACTAAGGAGGTATTCATAATCCTATCATTAGGTACAAGGATTCTCAAATTGAACTATTCTCATAAGAAGATCTGGATTGATAAGCCATCTTTTGAGCATCAATATCACAACCAACATTGTCAATAAGGCCTTAACTTGACAGACTCTACTTATATGAGAGCATAACGATGGGAGGCTTTTTGTGAGACCCCACACTACCTCTAAAGCCACATACCCCATCCGTATGTTCACTATTATGTCCTTTTAGGACTATTCTTAACTTGGATGCCCACTCCTCAAATAATATCAATCCTCTTCGACTACTCTTATCTTGGATGCCCTACCTCATCCTCAAAGAGTATTCGTCCATGAGTTTACTTCTATTTTCAATTTTCCAATCCTCAAGAAGTACCAACTTTAGATGCTTATCCAATACTCCGAATCCCATTCTCTCTTCATGGCCTTCACTAAGACTTGGGACTGTTAGTCCTAATCTAGTGCATGACACATGAAGAAAAGAATATATTGTCCATCATCACTCCCTCTCAATCAAGGAAGAGATATCCACCAAACCAGGCTTGCTTCTTAAGTATTCAAGCTTCTTGTTTGGTATCACCTTTGTCACAATATCAGCGACCTGTTAATCTGCAGGAATATAATGTAGCTTCACGAACCCATCTTGTATCAAGCTTTTGATATAGTTGTACTTACTGTTTATATGCTTTGTCCTAGCATGAAAAACTGGGTCCTCTATCAATATTATGTAGCTTCCGTTCTCACAATGTATACTTGTAGGGCTTAATGGTTCTTCAAATAAATTTGATAGCAACTTTCTAAGCCAAACAGGTTCACTATAAACTTCGCTTCCAACAATGTACTCGGCTTCAGCACTACTCAAAGAAACAATATCTTGCTTCTTGCTCATCCATGAGATCATGGAAGATCAAAAACTAAAGCATCCACCTGCACTGCTTCTTCCATCTATCTCACTACCACCCCACTCAAAATTTGTATATCCCAAGAGCTAGATTTTGTTACCAGCATATCAAAGGCAGTGATCTATAATCCCATGAAGATATCTTAGAATGTGTTTGGTTGCTATCCAATGGTCATGTTTTGGCTCCATCTAAAATTGACTACGTACATTTACTGCAAAACGAATGCCAAGACTAGTATTCACAAGAAACATTAAGGAGCCAATCAATTGTCTGTAACAAGTAGGATCCACCAGACTGGAATCTGAACTCCTCAACTTCTTTAGATTCGTAATCATAGGAGTTGTCATTGGCTTGGTATCCATCATGCCAAATTTTGTAGTATCTTGATCACATACTTTCCCTAAACAAGATATATTTCACCTGGTTTTTGCCATACTTCTAGTCCCAGATAGTAATGCATAATGCCAAGATCCTTCATGTCTTCGGTTGCCAATTGCCTCTTGCATTCCTGAATTCGATGTTCCACACCTGTAACAAGTAGATCATCGACATATAAAAGCATGATCACTAGTTCATCCTTAACCACTTTGATGTAGAGGTTAGGATCTACACAACTCTTAAGAAATCCAAGTCTTAATAAGTATGCATCCTGTTGTCACACAGAATGTCTAGGCACCACGACAATGGCTCAGATCAGAGGTTGTCACCCTAATCCCCATTCTCTCTGTTTAAGTTGTCTCCCTACAGCATGCTAAGGGGGGTAGACGCTATGGAAAATGGAATGAAGAAGAACTAGCTAGGAACCAACCAATTCAGGAGACACAGTGAAGCGATCAAGTACTTGATTAAGATTTAGCAAGACTTACAGGATTTTATTAAATTTTAGATGATTGATACCAGTGCCTTATGGAGTCAACGATCTTACTAGGGAAATTAAGACCAAGTAATTGATTAGCAACTACTACTTACATGAATGACTATCTTATATGAAATGCAGATCCTAAAACTAATGTGAAATGCAAGAATCTTGGTTAATTTTAGTTAAATTCCTATTTAAATGTGAAACCTTCAATCCTTTCTATGTTGAGCCGGATTTCTAGTAATTGGCAGAGAGAAGATAACGCAAAGCACACCAACGTGTGATTAATGATACCTCTCTCGAAAATCTAACATACCCAGTGCCTCCGGCATTGCAGAGAGTTGTGGCTCTGACGACTGCAAGGTCACCGTTTTAAGTACTATTAAAAGCAGGCTTCCCAAGCAAAGATGGATGGATACCTATGTCTCTATCAACCAACAAGCTTATGCTTAGAAGTAAATTTTATTATGCAAAGCTAACTTATATGCAAATGCACCAAAAGATAAGATGAAGTTAGACTTGAGGATTAGAAAACACTTGTGTCGCAGGAGCAATGACGATCAATTTCAATAAATGCAAGATATTCTAGCAGTGAAATTTCTAGAGATCCAAATACTTTAAAACACCATGAAATTTAAATGTTAATCAATTCCATCCTACAATTAAAATGATTTATGCTTAGTGACCCAAATCTAGGAAAATTTACCACTTTCCTATAGTTAACCTTTATATACAAAAAATTTAAGTGTGTTTAACTATAGAGAAATGAAAAAATGTCAATACCACAAAAGTTCTCTTTTAGATTTTACTCTTAACACACAAAAAGAACACTAAGAAGGAACTAAAAATTGACAAATTTAATTAGTCATTAGGAAAAATTCTTCAATGTGCTAAGTTTTATGAAGCACTACTTAATGCGGTAATGATCAATTAAGACTTTTTAATGTGACCAAAATAAATCAAAACGATTTAATAATTTTTTAGATTTTTTTATGGGCCAGAGGCCACATAAAAAATTTAAATCTTTAAATGCTAAAAATGGCTTTTGATTTAAATTTTTTTAGGATATCTCAAAGTCACATAAAAGATAAAAATGAAGCCCCTTCCTTTTTTATTTTTTATTTTTTAGTTTTTTATTTTTAGGGTTTTTTATTTTTATGATTTTTTAGCTTTAGAGTTTTTAATTTAAAAAATAAAAATAAAGAACAAAATCAAAAAACTGAAACAATGTAATAAAATTCATACCAAATAATAATAATAATAAAAGGAAATAAAATTTAAAAAAAAGACAACCAAAATCGAACTTTTGTTTTTTTTTTGTTTTAGATTAATAAACAAAATCAAAATGAATCAAGACAAAACAAAATTCATAAACCTAAAAATTATTAAACCTAATCTACCCTAACTAACCCCACCCGCACAAAAAGAAATAAAAAAGGAAAACAAAAGTCAAAATCGAATAGTGTGTAGGTTTGAGGGCGTTTGACAGTGGAATGGAGCAAGGCAAACAGGGAGCAAGATAATATGTCGTAGGTCCACGGCGGGAGATGGAATGTGATGGTAGCAATGGTAGCGAAGGATGGCAGCGTTTGAGAGTCGCGGAGGAGCTGAATGTAGGTTTTGAGGGCTGCGAGTTAGGTTAGCAACGATGAAGAGGTTGTGGATTGGAAGGGCTAGCCAAAAATGTGGGTAGAGGGACGCGGATCAAGTATGGAATGTGATGGCAAAAGGACAAGTAGCACAAGATGAACCGGAGAGCAGGGATCTAACACGCCTGAGGAGGAAAAGGAAAAATCGCAAGCAGGTTCAACAGGGACCCTGAAATCCAAAAATTTCAGCAGTCGTCAAAACGCGACAATATGAATATTTCAAAGATTGTTTGGAAGGGAAAAACGCAGCCCAAAAGAAGACTCAATTCGGCAGCAAATAGAAAATTGGTAGCCCAAAAAACTTAAGAAAGTTTCCCAAAAAATTTTGTTTAAAATTTCCTTTCCAGAACCTATGAATTTTTTAGAAAATTTGAAACCCTTCAGATTGTAAACCCCTTAAAAGATTTTTTCCAACTTACAAAAAAATTCAAACCCTCGGACTGCCAAAAAAAAAAATCTAGATAGTATCACTGGCCTGAGGAGGAAAAGGAAAAATCGCAAGCAGGTTCAACAGGGACCCTGAAATCCGAAAATTTCAGAAGCCCTCAAAACGCGACAATATGAATATTTCAAAGATTGTTTGGAAGGGAAAAACGCAGCCCCAAAGAAGACTCAATTCGGCAACAAATAGAAAATTGGTAGCCCAAAAAACTTAAGAAAGTTTCCCGAAAAAAAAATTTAAAAATCTCCTTTCCAAAACCTATGAATTTTTTAGAAAATTTGAAACCCTTCAAATTGTAAACCCCTTAAAAAAAATTTCCAACTTTAAAAAAAAAAAAAAAATTCAAACCCTCGTACTGCCAAAAAAAAATCTAGATAGTATCACTGGAAAAAATGATATTGAGGCCAAATCATAACCTCCAGGGCCTAGATCTGGCTTCGAATCAAATTTCACCTTCAGATCTGCAACCTATACCTGAAAACACAAAACACCCAGAACTGGAATATACAAAAAATAAATAAAACCCAAGAAAACCCAAAAACATTACAGATCTATGCACAGGAATGGAAGATCTATCAGATCTGTAGAGTGCGAGTCCAACTCCGCTCCCAGATTTGATAATCTAACGCTCTACAAAGTCAAGTTTATCAATTTAGCACAAAAAAATTAAATTTTTAAATTTAAAAGGAGGTGGTTAGCCCAAAACCCTTTACGCATCACCAATAAAAAATTTTATGATAAGCCGAGAATCATATCAAGCTGGGCTCTTCAAAAAATACGAAGCGAGAGTTGGTTGGTCCAACTGAAAACTTCCCCGAACGCCCGATGATCCTAAATATCAAGACTTTCCTGCAAAACTCAATTCAACCATCAAAATAGAGCAAGAAATCAATAATAAAATTCAGATAAATAGAGATACCTACTATTACATTCAAAATTTAAATTATCATTTAAACCCTATTGACTGACCAAGATACCTATACTCAAATAACTCTTCAAACGCTATCATCAATGGCTAAAAAGAAATTCATACATGAAAATGACACATTTTACAGTATTTCCATCAAGAGTAACACTGGCGAAAAATTAACCCCAACTTCTTTCTTTATTATCAAAAAAGATTACACGAGAGCTTTTAACTTAGCACACGACACAAAGATCAGGTGAATCAACTGACAAATGACCTCCTATTTAAAGATAAATTTTCCAACGGCTAGTTCGAGTGATCCTCGTCAAAGCAATCTCGATCTTCGATGAGGATTAAAAATTTCTTTAATCTCATCCATCGAAATTTTAAATTCTTGAAAAAATTCGAATTTTTCAATTAAATGCATTTTAATTAACTCAAAAATAAAAATGTTGAGTTAATTTCCTCTAAAATTTGACTTTGACTTAAACCCCAGGGACCAAAGGCTTAAAATTTAGCAAAATAATTAATTTACCTTAGTCATGGGACCTTTTAAAATTTAAATTTTAAAGGACTGGCGAATTTTTCCTTTGGAGAATTTAAATTTACCTAAAACCTAGAATTTATTAAATTTCTGGCTCAGGATTTTAATTAATTTTTTGGCCATAAAATTTAATTAATTAACCTATGAGAGGATAAATTATTTTTACAACCCTCCAAACACTTTACATCATAATTTTCATATATTTTACATCATAATGGTGAAAACCCATCTGTAACAGACTCTCACAGACTACCCATTTCTGCGACACAAATATAATCCAGCAGACCAAGCAATTTGTAATAAGATAACCTAACCAAATAGTTAAGATTATTCCCAAATTACTCTTACATAGACTCGATCTATAACACTAGGACTCGCCTAAGATCCTAGTGACAAAATACATTCCGTCTTTGGGGTAAGACTGAAGGAAAACTCTACCGACCATCTGAGAATGGATCAGCGAGACAAAAAACCTCCCAGAATGTAGATCATCACCAGAAAAATAGGTTTACCTAGGCAATTACACACATGACAGATCTAATGAGATTATTTACATCATATACACGCAAAATAGGTTTACATTATAACATGACAATCATGCTGATGAAGAAAGTTGGACGGCACAGACACATCGATCAGGCGCAATCCCTTTTGTGAAAAAAGGGGGTATACTGCTATGAATCATTGACACGTAGTGGTCAACACATCCATCCTAGCATACCATGCTCCCGGTCTTTGGTTTAAGCCATCTAGAGCCTTCTTCATTCTGCAAACATGTGTTTACCTCTTATGGACTTCAAATCCTTGAGGTTTCTCAATGTAAACCTCCTCATCAATGGTCCATTTAGAAAGGTTGTTTTAACATCCATTTGATAGATGTTCCATCCCATGGTAGCAACCAAAGAAACAAGTGATCTGATCGTTGTATATCTCATTGTAGGAGCAAAGGTTTCTTCATAATCAATACCTTCCTTTTGTGAAAATCCTCTTGCCACAAATCTTGCTTTATACTTGTCAATGTTCCCATCCACAACATGCTTTTTATATATCCATTCGCAAGTGACAATAGATCTGTCACTTGGTCTAGGAACAATCTCCTAGACATCATTCTTCATAATTGACAAGTATTCTTCCTGCATTGCATTCCTCCACTCTTGATGCTTAGTTGCATCTTCATAGGAGGAGGGTTCAACTTCAATGAGCTTAGTCATATAAGTTGCATAACCAAAATATCTTTTACGTCTTTTACTTTCTCTAAAGGTTCCCTTTCTTCTTGCATGTCCCTCTACCTCTTGTAGAGTTGTCCTCAACCAAGCAGGGCTCTTACGAGTTTCTAGAATAATAACATGTTACACAGGTTCACTAGGTCCTTCAAAATCTTCTTGAATTCATGTAGGATCTTGAACATTGTCATCCTTTGAGATTTCTTGAAAAATGGGTATCTCTTCTTCATCAAAATCAACCGAAATATTTTTGGATCTCTTGTAAGCTACACTTTCATCAAAGATGACATCCCTGCTTACCTCAATACGACGATCCTCTTTAATGAAGATTTTGTATGTTTTTGATGAAGCACTATAACAAACAAAGATGTCTTTTGTACTAGTAGGATCCATTTTTTCTTCCTCGTCTTTTGGAATGTGTATGTAGACTAGACACCCAAATATTCGAAGATGATCCACACTAGGCTTCTTTCCTGTAAATGTTTTTTTTGGAGTCATGTTGTTGACAATCTTATGAGGACTTTGATTTTGCATGTAGACAGTTGTTACCGATGCTTCTCCCCATAAGAATTGAGGAGATCTTTATCATGAGCATGGCTCGAACACATTCTTCAATTGTATTGTTCTTCCTTTCAGCCACACCATTCTATTCAAGATTATAAGGAACAATTGGCTCCCTCGTAATCCCCTGCTTCCTTACAAAATGCTATAAGTTCTTTGGAGGTATATCCTCCACCATTATCAAACATTTATGTCTCGATCTTCCTTTCTATCAGATTCTCTACTTCATTCTTGAATTCTTGAAACTTCTCAAATGCCTCATCCTTGTTCTTAGGGAGGTATAACCATGTTTTCATCGAGAAATCATCAATGAATGTAACATAATATTGATGACCTCCAAGAGATTTTACTGCCATAGGTCCACACACATCAAAGTGTTTGAGATCTAAGATTTTCTTTGATTTCGTATCAGTTCTTGCAAAGGGTTTCTTCACATTCTTGCCTAGAGCACATACCTTACAGATTCCTTCTGATCTTCCTTTAATTTAAGCATGCCAATGACCACTTTATTCAAATATGGCACTATCTTGTAGTAAAGGCGTCCATACTTTCTATGCCATAGTTCAAAAGGGCTCACATCTAAGTGTACTAGGGCTTGAGGGAGAGGTGTAACAAGTCTATACAGTGTCCCCTCATGAATCCCAATTATCTTAGCATGTTTAATACTATAGCTCTTACCCCAAACCAAAACTTTGCCATCAACAAAAGCAATACTATCACCTTTATCGTCTAGGAAAGATATAGAAAGCAAATTTTTCTTCAAACCTAGAATATAGATTATGTTATTGAGATGAATTCTTCCACCTGTCTCTAACTCCAATGAAGTAGATCCAATTCCTTTCACTGAATAAATCTTCATCTCCAAGTTCGACTGAATGAGAAGAGGTTTTTTACAAAGTCCATAGTTTATTGCATTCGCCTGTCATATGTCTGGAAGTTTCATTGTCAATAACCCATATATTATTATCGTTGAAAGTGCTTGAGAAAGCAGAGAAGAAACTCCCATCCATCACTTCCTTTGCTTGCTTGGAAATGTTCTTCAAGATGTATCCTCTGATAGTTACAATGAGGCTCCCAAGAAACTTGAAACCTTTCTTCATAAACCTTGCCACTGAGAAGAAAGTGCCAACTAAGATGTGATCTTCAATCTCCTTCTTGCACCTTAGCTTTGATACTATGTTGGAAAATCAAATTTCTTGTATATTATAATTGACTTTCCTTACTTGATAATTACTTGTGATGTTATTTGGCCTTTTATTACTTTTATTTCTTGTTCATCAAGCAATTACCAAAACAATGAAGATCACAAAGAGCCAAAGTACACAAGATATAGGCTCCACAATAGGGCAAATCCTCTACAGAAATAATTCAAGATGAGACTTCCAAGACCCAAAGACCATAGTCAGAGCGCCTCCCAAGCACCAAGTCAGCACTTCAATAAGATCTCTCCCAAACGAGCCAAATTCTTCCAAACTAAGCGAAAGGAAAACTCAGTCAAAATCTCAGACCTGCAATTTGAGGTCTGCAATTTCAACCTGCAACTTCAGCCCCTAAAATTCACACAGAAACCCTAGATAGCTTCGCACGTGTGGATAGAAAAAGGTGTTTTCTCGAGAGATCTTCTTTACTTCGACTTCTTCTTTTCTTCCTCGTCCTTCTTTCTTCTTATCTTGCTACAAATCGAACTCTTGTGAGTGAGTGCCTCAAATGAGTCAAAGTCCTTATTTATAAGCCTTCTTGAGGGGTGGAATAGGCCTCTTTAGGTTGAAATTTCTAGTAGAGCAAAGAATAGAATAGATTTTCATAACTGATAGCTACTTCTAGTGATAATTACTTATTCTTTTATCAATAAGTAGAGACACATGAAAATTTCAACTAGAGGTTTCTTCAATAAGAGCATTAGATAAAAATCAGTAGACAACGCACAATAGATAAACTCAAGAGAAAAGAGACACCATGATTAGGCTCATAGCCAAGGCAAAACCCACTTCGGGCAAAACCCAAAATTCTTTCATTATGAGAGAGAGAATTTGTCCATCAATAATACATCAAAATGTCCCAACAAGTCCAAATTAATCAACAACAAAGATGCCACTACTATCCAATGACTTGTACTGCACAAAGAGGCCAAAAAATAGGCCTGAGATGACTATAGTAAAGGAGGCTGGAATTCTTATTGAGATAATCAACGAACTGAGGAGGAGACTAGCCCAAATCAACTCAGACAACTTCAAAGATATATTACGAGATGGAGTGAGCTTCAATCTGCACTTGTTGGCTTCAAAAGCGTGCCAAAATAGAGATACAAATGAGCCCTAACTTTTGTAGCACCGAACCCTTGAATGATGAACCAAATCACAGTCAAAGATAGCTTGTATTCTTCTTCGCTCTCCTTGAAGTAGAAGGTCAAATACCCTTTCAATTGCAGACCAAATCGTAATGCTTGTGATGTGCCAAATGAGAGTGATCGATACTTAATTTATAGTGGATACATGAGGGCTAATTAGCCTTTAATGCGCCGACTTGTAAAGCATAATATGAGCCGACTTGAGGTGAAATATAAATAAATTTCCTTCATAGTTTCATGAAAACTTTCAACCATAACTATTAATATTTCAACACTCCCTCTTAGCTAGGGAGGTAGTTTTTCATTCTCTCTCAAGATTCATCTTCCCGACCAATCCATAGGTCTCTCGGCTCACAGCCTAAGGAAGAGAACATAGTCCAAGTCTTTCTCTCTCTCTCTCGATCTCAACATAAGGAAAGATACATAATATCTATCTCAAAGCATCTCCCGGACAACAATGTCTCTCGACATTTAGCCTACAAGAGGAATCATCAACACATCTCCTGGAAAACAATGTCTCTTGGAACACAGCCTATAGGAGGAATCATCAATACATCTCCTAGACAACGTCTCTCGGCACATAGCCTACATGAGGAATCATCAACTCCCGAACAACAATGTCTCTCAGCACAAAGCCTACATGAGGAATCATCAACACATCTCCCAAACAAGAATGTCTCTCGGCACACAGCCTACAAGAGGAATCATCAACACATCTCCCGGACAACAATGTCTCTCGACACACAGCCTACGGAAGCAACCCATCTCCCGAACCTCAAGGTCTCTCGGCACACAGCCTATGGGAGATGGTATATTCATGATGTTATGCAGTCAGTGCTCCCTCTCACCTGGGGAGGGTTTCTCAATAACTCCAAGTTGTTCTCTGAAGAAGCCAAACTTCTTCCAGGAAAATGGCTTCGTTAATACATCAACAAGCTATTGATCAGTAGGAACACATTTGAGCCTCACAGCTCCTCACTGGACAATATATCAGATGTAGTGGTACTTTATTTCAATATGTTTTAATCTATCATGGAACACCGAGTTCTCAAATAGCTTGGCACAACTCTAGTTGTCACAATATACGAGATTTGGCTCCAACATTTGCTCAAATAGATTAGAGAACAGTTTTCAAAATCATATAGCTTCACAATAGCCTGCATTAGCATCAATGTATTCAGCTTCAACTATACTCAAAGGAATAGAGGTTTGCGTCTTGCTAGATCAAGAAATCATAGTAGAGCCCAGGCTAAAACAATATCCAGAGGTGCTCTTTCTATCAGTAGAGCTACCAGCCCAACCAACATCTGTAAAACCCTACAATTGCCATTTAGTACCAGAATCATACATCAGACCATACTCAATGGTGCCTTGCAAATACATCAAAATGTGTTTCGCTGCAACCTAGTGTACATGTCGAGGCTCTACCAAGAATTGACTCAATGTATTAACGACATAACAAATATTCAGCCTGATGTTCATACGATAATTCAATGAGACAACCAGTCTTTGATATATAGTTGGATCAAACAATTTTGAGTCATTTCTCCGGATCTTCTTCAAGTCCATCACCATTGGAGTGTCAATGGACTTACAGTCCATCATACCAAATCTCTGAAGAATCAAAATAATGTACTTCCCTTGGCCCACAAAGATCCCATCAAGTCTTTGCCGAATTTCTAATCCCAAGTAGTAATGCATCAGGCCAAGATCCTTCATCTCAAATTCAGAAACCAGCTCCCTCTTGCATTGAACAATCAATACTTCTTCTCCTATCAAAAAAAAATCGTCTAAATATAATATTAATATCAAAGGCTCACCATCCACAACCTTGAAATATAGATTTCAATCAACAACGCTCTTCTTGAAGACCAAACTCAATTGATAACCATCAATACAAGACCACCAAGCCTGAGGGGCTTGCTTCAGACCATACAAGGCCTTCTTCAATTTGCAAACATGTGTATCTCTATTATGGACCTCAAACCCTTGAGGTTGTTCAATGTAAACTTCTTCATCAATGACCCCATTCAAAAAGGTGGTTTTGACATCCATTTGATGTAATTTCCAACCTACAATAGATGCAAGAGCAATAATAGACTTAATAGATGCATACTTGGCAAGGGGAGCAAATGTTTCTTCATAATCCTCTCCCTCTTTCTAGGAGAATTAACGAGCCACAAATCTAGCCTTGTATTTTTCCGCAGTTCCATCAACAGCATGATTTATCTTGTAGATCCATTTTGAGGACACAACGAATTTATCCTTGGGTCTTGGTACAATCTCCTAAACATCATTTTTCAATATAGATTGATAATCTTTAATCATTGCTTCTTTCCAGACTTCCTCTTTAGTTGCTTTTTCATAGAAGGATGGTTCAGATTCAATATCTTGCACATCAAGGCTATATAACAAGAATACTTCTTTGATTTCTTGCTTTCCCTAAAAGTCCCATAAGCAGCAGCATGGCCCTCAGCTTCTTTCAAAGTTTTCTCTAACCAGGCAGGTCCCTTTCTTGATTCAGCAATAGGAGCTCTTGTAGATTCAACAGGTTCATGATCAATATCTTCTATATGAGAGTCTTCGTTCCTGGGACTTTGGTTCCACATTCTTTGGAGAAGCTTGAACTTCATCATAAAATTCCAAGGGTGAACCCTTGGATTTCCAAAATGCTGCATCTTCATCAAATATAACATACCTGCAAGTTTCAATATATTGTTGTCCTGGAATATAGAGCCTAAAGGCCTTTGAATTTTCAGTATATCCCACAAAGGTTCTTTCTCTTCCAGATGATTCCAATTTTGTCCTTATTTCTTTTGGTACATGAACAAAAATCAAGCAACCAAAGATTCTTAATTGTTCAATATTCAATCTCTCACCTGTCAAGACTTCTTCAGAAGTCTTATAATCCAAAATTCGATGGGGGCACATGTTTTGAACGTAGACAGCAATCCTTCCAGCTTCACCCCAAAGAAACATCAACAATTCTTGATCATGTAGCATTATTTCAACAACTTCCATTATAGTTCTATTCTTTCTTTTTGCAATTCCATTTTGTTTGTAGTAGGGAAATATCAGCATCCTCTTAATGCCAGCGTCCCTACAAAAATCAATCAATTCATTTGATACATACTCGCCACCGTTGTCAGACCTTAAAGTTTTTATTCGTTTCCCTGTAGCATTTTCAACCTGTGCTTTGAATACACGAAATTTTTCGAACACTTGATCCTTGGTCTTGAGAAGATAGATCCAAGTTTTGCGAGAATAGTCAACAATGAAAGATACATAATATAAACATCCACCCATGGTTTTGTCAAGCATGGGTCCACAAACATCAAAGCGTATAAGATCCAATATTCCATTGGCCCTACTATGATTGCTTGAGAATATTCCTTTAACATTCATCCCAAGGGCACATCCTTTGTGTATTCCATCATGATCAGTCTTAAGTTCAGGTACATCATTTAACAAAATCTTTCAATCTTCCTAAGCCCTTGTAGTGCATATGAGCGTACCTTCTATGTCAAACTTCACTAAGATCTATAGTGTTGTGAAAGATAGCTTGAAATGAATGACCAAGGAGATGATATAATCCTCCGATTTGTACCCCACTAACTTTAGCAGATTCAAATGATGATTTTTCTTCCATACCAAGACATACCCATGAACAAAAGAACCTCTATACCCTTTGTCTTCAAGAGATGATATGGACAACAAATCTTTCTTCAAACTAAAACATATAAAATATTGATGATGGGTACATTACCTTCGGATTCCAATTGGAAAGATGATGTACCAATGCTCTTGAATTCATATTTTGCATTGTCTCCAAGCTCGACCTTTTGAGAAAACTTCTTTTCAAATAACTCAGACATGTAATCACAATTTACAATCATGTGCCTAGAGGCACCACTATCAACAAGCCAAATTTCATCATGATTTTCAATAGAACTTGGAAGAGCACAAATGAACATGTTCAGCATCAAAAGCACTTATTATATGCCTTCTCTTTGAAGATGGCTCATCTAGATCAACAGTGGATGCATGACGTCTTCTAGTTCTTTTACGATCATCATCTCTATCATCTCTTTGATTCCTTAGGGGACATTAAGTTTGATAATGTCCATAAGCATGACAACAAAAACATTGAATACTTGACAAATATTTTTTTATCTCTTCCATCTCCTCTATCTCTATCATCTCTTCCATTTCTTCTATCTGGAAAGGGAGAAGAAGGTCTTCTATGAGAGGAAGAAGCCTTTCTTAAAGTAGATTTAGGATCTTGTCTTTTACTAGCACTTCTTTGGAATTTGCCAAAATTTGGTTTCTTCTTCTTATTGGCCTTAGCTTGAGCAGCAAATGTTTCAATAGTAGGATCTTCAATGTCTCCTCTAGAGTATGTGAAATTCCTATACTCGAAGGAACCCCTACAGCAGCTAATTTGAATCTACTTCATCTAATTGATTTTTAAATTACATTCATCAACAATGTCTCCTCTAGAGTATGTGAAAATTCCTACACTCGAAGGAACCCCTACAGCAGCTAATTTGAATCTACTTCATCTAATTGATTTTTAAATTACATTCATCAAGTTATTCTGAATACTGAAGCAAATGATTTATGCAGCCTACACTAATTAAATATTTGATCTCATGAAACAGAAAACAAAGAAAAGAACAAGATACACAGAACACACTTATTTTTGGACACAATAGTCCACGGAAAAACCCAATGCGGGAAAACTAGTGCAGCAGTTCTGAGGGTTTATTATTATGCAGGAGAAATATTTGAATACAAATCTAGGATGCTCATCTAGCAATCTTTTACAGAAAAAATACTGGCAAAAAATCTTAGTGAGTTTTACCTCACTTCACTCGACAAAATTTCGGCGGATCCAGTACAAGACTGGCTAACCCCGGCTATTTCTGCGTTGGCTCTGCGTCATCCCTGCATCACCTTCTCATCCTTTTGCGTCAGCTCTCCCAACTTTTCCAGCAGTTCCGGCAATTCTGGATTCTACGTGACAGGCAGCTTTTCTACTCTGCATTGGCCCTTTTGGCTCTGCGTCAGGACTACATGAGCCTAGACTGGCCCAGAGTCAGGACTGCGTGAGCCTAGATTGGGCCAGTGTCAGCACTCCCGGCTACTGCGCTGCCTCTCTGCAAGCTCTCTCCGCCACTCGGTCAGTATTCTATAGAAAGTCCTTCTTCCAGATTCTCACTGCCCCTCAGCTACAAGATCTCCCCAATCGATTTTCCTCCTGAGAACTTCTCACCTCAAATTGATTTCCTCAATCTCTCTGGGCATGTTTTCAAACGAACCCCAAGCCTCTATTTTATACTTTTCCTTTTGAGTCTTCAACGGCCGAGATTAAGTCTCTAATCAACGGCTAAGATTAAAACATGACTTGATATGTCTTATAGATCATTCTCACCCATATTTTGATTAATACCCATTAATATTTTAATTTCCCTAAGTTTAGACTTAGGAACCCCATTAAAAATATTAATTATTTTAATAAAATACAATCCGGGTGGAATTGCACCAAACGATTTATGGGTTCTTTAGAACTCATGTGCCTTAGCCTCTCCACCAATTTTCAAGGCTATAGCACTTTCGATGCTACCAAAAACTAACACTCTCTCTTAGTGAGGAAAATGCTCTAGCAACAATATCCACCTGCGTGTTGCTCTGTTTCTAAAGCACCTCCTTTCTACATTGTTGTTGCCACCAACACCGCATTGCTACTACTACTGTACTACTACCCATGACACTGCCACTGCCATTGCTTCATCTATGCTACAGCTCCCTCTCAAACGCTGCATTTGCTATGTTGCTAGCACTGCCACTGCTAACACTGGCACTACAACTCAAATGTTGAGGGAAGCAACTGAAAAACATCCATTAACTGTGTTCAACATAATACAATGAATGTTGGAATCTGATTGTTGTTGATTCTGACCCTCTAAATCTTTTGCGCTGCTACTGACTACTGCATTGCTACCAACCTTACTCTGCATTGATCAGTGTCTGGTCCCCAGCTACTACATTTGTCCTCCAAACACTCCACTGCATTATCTGACACTAAGTCCATCTCGCTACTGCTGAATCTTGGGCTCCCGTAGCAAGGATTTAATCTAAGGGGTGGACTCCTCAAGGATCCTACCCACATGTAGTTCTCCCAACTACAACTCAATATCGCCCCATCTCCCGCCTGGAGATGCGTGGGCACTCATGCAAAACACATCATCGTCAATCTTTGTTGAATCAGCCCTTGGATCATGTTTCTCATCCTTATCATTTTTCTTCACAGGACACTGGGATGCATAGTGGCCCATCTCACCATAACTGAAACATTTCACCTTCGAAATGTCCTCCTTTTGCTTCGGCTTCTATTGTCCCTTCATTGTTAGAGTTGCGTTCTCCTCCTCCTCCTTCGTCTTTGTGCCACTCCCACTACTTCCATTGAGGTTGACCTTCACTAAGTCCCTCCTTAACTCCTCTTGTTGAAGAGCCGCCCACATCCTCCTCCCATGAAAGTAGTTTTTCCTTTCCCAATATGCTTTGGACGAAAACTTGCCATTCATCTGAGACTCCATTTAGGGCTATCCTCACCATCACGGTTCGCTGAGTGGACCCCACTGCAGCAAGTTGGTCTCTAGTGTCCTGAAGACACTGAAGATAGAGGGGCATCCCCAAGAATTAACTCCACATCTCCACCTCTTCTTGACTGCATTTAAAGCGTTAGACTTACTTGGATTTGGTTGAGGTATCAATTAAGAATCCTCCCTTGGACTTTCAGGCAATGTTGCGATAATCGCGATCGACAATAAATTAGTGAGTGTCCGGAATTAAAAAAAATATATATATAGTAAAAATCGGGATAAAAATAGTAACGAGTAAAATTTTTAAAAAGTTAAAAAAAATAAATAAATAAATAATTTCATATTTTTTTCAATGTTTTTAGTATCTAAAGCATATTAAAACATATGAACTGCATTTCATACAATTACAGGGGGCTTGCTAGTCCCTCAAAAAACCTAGCTTTAAAGCACCTAGTTCTATCGGACAAACTTGATATCATATTATTACAAGAGACATTGAGTTCTAGTAATGACATCATATCTGTTTTGTAAGGAATGTTTAAAGGATGGTATTTTTTTGCTATTGATGTGCGTGGTACATCTACGGGTTTAGCACTAGGTATAAATTGTAAATTTGTCAAAATCATAAATATTTGGGGTAGTGAAGGTGGTATTGTTGTAGACATTTTATCTGAAGAATTTGGAATGGAATTTAGGGTGGTTAATGTGTATGGCCTCTGTCAGGAGAGAGTAGTTTTTTGGGATAAATTAATGGATCGTTCATTTATGAGGAAGGAAAATTTGATCCTGGGTGGTGACTTAAATTTCTCACCGGGTATGTCTGAAATTTTGCGAGACCATGCTCGTGTTAATTTGCTATCCGATTACTTCTCTCAATTACAAGACTCCCACTATCTAATAGATGTTGATATGGATAGATATAAGCCTACAAGGAGAAATTAGAGGATCTAGGAAGCCATGGTTCCTAGAAGACTAGACAGATTCCTTATTCGGGATTCTCTGTTGAATAAAGTCTCGCTTTTCAAACAACAGGTGGGATAGGGAGGGTTATTAGACCATCATCCTATTTACTTGGAGCTTCCAAGTAGTTTCAAAAAGCCTAGGGCACCCTTCAAATTTAGAGCAACCTAGACGAAAGTGTTGAAAATGCAACAAGATGATGGAGCTTAGTGAAAAGAAGTCGCCTTCACTAAGTGGGCCCGCAGGCTATTTTTTGGCGCAAAGTCTATTTTTAGACTATGTTTATTTTTAGACATATGGATCATGGTCTATGAGTTGCAGGATGCTATTTATGGATGATTGGTCATGTTGGTAAAAATAGATGGACCTCTATTTTTAGAAATATGGGTGGAGTCTATTTTTAGACTACCAGTCAAAAAAATAGAGCAGTCGAATATTATTAGCTCTTAATAATATTTGGACTATAAACATTATCTTATCCTCTTGCAGCGCTTCAGTTCGAGCTATAGATGTGGCACCTGCAACTGCCAGAAGGAAATACGCTTTTCTTATGGGTTAGTTGAGCTATTGCATGATGGACTTCAGTTAGAACTCAAGTGATTGAGTTTGGTGGAGTTGATTGAGGAGTTGATGGAGTTGTGTTCAGTTTGATTTAGTTGAACTAGTTGTATTTAGTTTAACTAACAAATACACTAGTGATGAGTGGTGTGAATTAATTATTAATTAATTCACTAATTATTAACTCATAAATCAACCAAAGAATACATCAGTTAACTCAGGCATGGACAGTTCAGTGGAGACAAGTGTTAGAAGTGGGTGAAAGGGTGAGACTACTATCAGTTGTGACTATAGCTGTGCATGAGATTTGCACAATCATTGATTGAGATTGCCAATGAGGATTGCGCAATACAAGCCAAGGGAATTCGAACTTGGATCTGATCTATTCTCAACTTGGATTCCGCAGTAGAGGCAGGCAAACAGTGGAGGAGATTTGAACCCGTGACTTGTTCACATCTAAGCTAGTTTTGTGTGTAGCATGTGGAGATAGTACTGAGTATTTGTGAGGAGTATTGTACTATGTTTTGTTACATGTTCTCTATCATTATAATATACAGATAGTTGGGGGTTTTCAACTGTATGCTTTCCCCATTACATACTGTGTTGATATGTGTGATTGATGTTTCAATGTGCGCATGCGATTGTTTTTTTAATTCCGCAAATTGATGATCAATGGTAGAGGAGGTTATGTATTATGCATGCATTCCGCAAATAGTGTATAATCAAGACAATCTCTGTGAATAAGTGTTATATTATTCAAATTTCTACATGGTACCAAAGGAAGTTGATCATCAGATCTATTATTCAAAAAGTGATTACATTTTATTTCTTCAGGCAGAGTTTGTAATCGGGCCAGGTAGCCTCTAGATTCATCCTTCTTTTGGAAGGTGAGATATCCGGTAAATGCCCATGCATTCAATCTCTGTACGAGAAATACTTTGTTCTCACGAATTTTAGATGAGAAGCGGTTGAGTTTTGAGCTGGTGGAATTCGAATTTGCGGCAGTGTTTTCTTGGCGTCGAAGTTGAAATGTCTTTCAATGGATTGCGATTGGAGTATGCCCTTGAAGGCAACTCGAATTATATTGCATGGAAAGACAGGATGGAGGCGGTGTTAGATGACAATGGGTT
>APFE030761039.1:0-24439 GCA_000404065.3 Pinus taeda | reverse complement strand
GACTATAGCTATGCATGAGATTTGCACAATCATTGATTGAGATTGCCAATGAGGATTGTGCAGTACAAGCCAAGGGAATTAAAACTTGGATCTGATCTATTCTCAACTTGGATTGCGCAGTAGAGGCAGGCAAACAGTGGAGGAGAATTGAACCCGTGACTTGTTCAGATCTGAGATAGTTTTGTGTGTAGCATGTGGAGATAGTACTGAGTACTTGTGAGGAGTATTGTACTATGTTTTGTTACATGTTCTCTAGACTCTATCATTATAATATATAGATAGTTGGGGGTTTTCAGCTGTATGCTTTCCCCATTACATACTGTGTTGATATGTGTGATTGATGTTTCAATGTGCGCATGCGATTGTTTTTTTAATTCCGCAAATTGATAATCAATGGTAGAGGAGGTTATGTATTATGCATGCATTCCGCAAATAGTGTATAATCAGGATAATCTCTGTGAATAAGTGTTATATTATTCAAATTTCTACAGAAAGAGGACTTCAGATCCATTATTCGTGAGAATTGGCAACCATGTGGTATTGGGGAGAATTGATCAATTTCATGTTAATATGCAGACAATCTTAATAGAATGAATGAGAAGAATATTGAATGGCTTAAAGTAAAAAAGCAAAGAGATGAGGAAGCATTGAAGAAGATTGAGGCTAAACTGGTACAGTTGGAGGATACAGGATGTGGGGATTATGATAAAAATGAAGCTAAACAAAATATTATCATGTTGGAAACAATCAGGAGGAAGTTGTCGAAGAAGAAGGAAGAATCATGGACACTTAAAAGTAGAGCCACTTGGCTACAAGCTGGGGGCAACAATATAAAGTTTTTTCAACAATATGCCAGGGGAAGGAGAGCTATCAACACTATTTGGTCTTTGGAAAATGATAATGGTGAGAGGGCTACAAATTTCAAGGACTTGGCTAGGATGGGTTCTATGCATTTTCGATCTCTTTTTCCGGCTCCAAGGGAACCTTCATTGGCTAAAATAATTAAGATTGCTCGCTTGTTCCCAAGCTTTGTTGATGAGGATAATAATAGGGACTTGATGGCACTAGTTACAGCGGGAGAACTAGAGGCAATCTTGTGTTGGTTCAAGAAGGACAAAAGTATGGGGCCAGATGGTTGGCCGGTGGAATTTTTTCTTGAATTCTACGAGTTTTTTGAGGTAGACTTGTTGAAGGTAATTGAGGAATGCATAACTACTAGGCAGATGTATGAAGCGTTCAATTCTACTTTCATAACATTCATTACAAAGTCAAATGATCCAAAGATGTTTAATGATTATAGACCTATCTCGCTCCGTAATTGTATTTACAAAATCATTACAAACAGAATCAAGCCTATTTTAACGCAACATATCTCTAAAGAACAATTTGCCTTTCTAGAGGATTGTCAAATTCATGAAGCCATTGGTGTGGCGCAAAAAGGACTCCACAGTGTGAAGGTAAAGAAATTGAATGGTTTAATCCTTAAAATCGATCTGTCAAAAGCTTATGACAAGGTCAGGTGGCTATATATTAAAATGTTGCTAACTCAATTGGGCTTTCACAATAGCTTTATTAATCGGATAATGTGTTGCATATCATTCGCTTCGTTTGTTGTTTTAATTAATGGGTCAGCATTGTAAAAATTTGGCAGCTCAGAGATGAATTTCTAATAGAAGAAATCATATCTTTCAGTTTTGTTTGAACCTATAATAAAATTTCATTTCTAACAATTGTAATATGACTTTCCAAAAATAGTAAGTCACATCTCAATTTGAAAGTGACTTTACAGAAATAGAAAGTCATGTCTAAATGATCAAGGTTGTTCTATCTACAATTGTTGATCTAAAAAAATTTGAAGAAGAAATCTGCATTCTAAGTAATTGTAACAATATAGAACATTTAGTTTTCTGCAAAGTACTTTCAAGTTTCAGCATAGAACATACAATTTTCTGCAAAGTATATTTAATTTTTTTGCATAGAACTTTCAAGTTTCTACAAAAAAAAATTAAGTTTCTACATAGAAATTTCAGGTTTAACATGGTATCAAAGCCTTGGTGAAGACAAGTCCAAGGAGACCAAAGATCACCTGAAGAGTGTTGAAATTTGACAGCTCAGGGATGAATTTCTAAAAATAGAAAGTTTAAAAATAGGAAGTCTAAAAATAGAATTTCTTAAAAGTAGAATTTATAAAAAATAGAAATTCTCAAGTATGACTTTCCAAATATAGTACATCACTTTACATCAATTGGTAATCAAGTATTGTTGATGGAAAATCCTTTCTAATCATCAATCAATCCTAATAGTTCAATTTCTTATCATACTATTATATTATTATAAAAAATAAAAAACCAAGTCACTCAATCATGGCTCTCAATAATGTTCCCTTACACTCTCATTATTAACATGGCATATTCCTCTTACACTCTCATTAATGCTCTTACACTCAATAAAAGCATGTCATTAAAGATTCCTCTTGCGCACTCTTTAATGCATATGTTACTCTCCCTCTCGGCATGTGAGTTAATCCTCCTTTATGGCATGGATTCGTTGCTCCTCCTATATATATTTGCATCATTCCTTCTCCCCTCACTACTTGTGCATTGTGAAAATCAAATCCTAAAGATCATCATGGTGCAAGATGAAAATAGTGCACGAAGAGTAAACTCCAAGAGGAAGTAGTTACAAGGATCATGAAAGAGCCACTCTCAAAAAAAAAAAAAGGTGTGCCTCATCACCAGGTTACTTTCATTATGTTTATTTACTCTGTTGTTATTGTTCTTGCTCTTGTTCTAAGATCAACAGGTAGATTTTATGAAGGTGAGAACCAAGTCATTTGTATTGAGATTCTGGAAGATGTTGAGCCATCCCATGACATGAGTGGACATGAAGTGGACAAGAGTTCAAGACTTCTATAAAGAAGTTGGAATCAAAAAGAGACCACAGTACCATATAACCCCAAACAAAATGGAGTGGCTGAGAGAAAGAATAGAACTATCATGGAAGCAATCAAAGCTATGTTGCATGATCAAAAACTACCAAAGTTTCTATGGGGAGGTGTTGCTAACATAATTGTCTATGTTCAAAAAAAACCTCCTCACTGTGCCCTAAACAACAAGACTCCAGAAGAAGTCTTCTCTGCTAAAAAGCCCGAGGTTGGGCACTTGAGGATCTTAGGTAGCCTTGTCTACTTCCACATATCAAAAGAAAAGAGGAACAAGCTTAAAGCTTCGAGTAAGAAAGGTGTGATTATTGGTTATTGTGAAAATTCTAAAGCTTACAAAATATATTTCTCTAGTAAAACAACTATAGATTTTAGCAAAGATATAACATTTGATGAAGATGGGGCTCTTTGAAAAGCTATAGACACTCCTCCTCATGCTAATGTTGAAAGACAGGATGATGCCTTGGATGCACAAGAAGATCTCGAGCCTGAGCTTGATCTTGCTAATGAATCCATGGATCCCATTGACTCCTTGGTTCCTTCTCCATGTGCTAGAAAGAGACGATTATGGCATCATGACACTTTACAGGATGCTGATAGACATGTTACTCCTTGAGGAACCTTCAGAGAAAGCAAGAAATCATGTCGATTGCAGGGATATGTTGTAGCCATGAGAAAAATTATTCCAGTTGAACCGTGCACTTTTGAAGAAGTTGTGAAGGTTCAAGAGTGGAAAAATGCAATGGCTGGAGAATATGAGTTGATCATTCATAATGATGAATGGGAAGTAGTTCCAAGACCACAAGGTAAATCTGTTGTCTTTTAAATGGTTATATAAAATTAAACATGGTGTTGATGACAGTATTGAAAAATATAAAGCTAGATTTGTGGCCAGAGGGTTCTCTTGGAAAGAGGGAATAGACTGATGAAATCTTTGCACCTGTTGCATGTTATACAACCATCTGACCTATTGTGGTTCTAGTTGCTAGCCAAGGATGGCCCCTTTACCGAATGGATGTAAAGACTATTTTTTTGCATGGCATCCTCAAGGAAGAAGTATTTGTGGAGCAACCACAAGGCTTTGAAATACATGACCGGAAAACTCATGTGTGTAAACTGAAGAAATCCCTCTATGGTTTGAAGCAAGCCCCAAGAGCTTGGTATGGAAACATTGATAGCTTCTTGATGAAGCTTGGTTTTACCAGAAACAATGATGATCCAAATCTCTACTTCAAAACGGTCCAAGGTATGCCTTTCATTTTGGTATTATATATTGATGACTTATTCTTGACAGGTGGAGAACTTCTTACCCTCCAATGTAAGACGAAGTTAGCTTCTGAATTTGAAATGAAAAACCTTCATTTGATGCATTACTTTCTGGGTCTTCAAGTATGTCAAAAACCTAATCCTGATTTGGCAAATCCTTCTAAGTATTGTGACTCCACTGATTGGGGCACTAATGTTCTTAGTGAACACTAGAATGGACATATGTTTTGCAATCAATACTCTAAGCCAATATATGATTAAACCATCTCATGCACACTGGATTACTGCAAAGCATGTGCTGATAAACCTGCATGGGATAATCAATCTGGGATTGAAATATACTGTTAGTGATATAAGACTACATGGATACTCAGATGTTGATTGGGTTGGTAACTCTACTAATAGAAAAATACATTTGGGTGTTGCTTCAGCTTAGGATCTACCATGATATCCTGGATGAGCAGGAAGAAAAAGTATGTAGCCCTCAACACGGCTAAAGTTGAGTACATTGTTGTTAGCATGGCTAGCTATGAGGCAATATGGCTGAGGAAGTTCTTTGGAGAGTTGTTTGAGCATGTTCTGGACACAACAATAATTTACTGCAACAATTAGACTGGGATTCGACTTACAGAATATTTAGTATTACATAAAAAGTCCAAGCATATCTAAATCAAATATCACTATATCTGGGATATGGTGCAAAGAGGAGCAGTAAGACTCCATCATATAGCTACCAATGTCCAAAGGAAAGTTCTTTGTTTTCAAAGAGCAGCTTGGATTGACAGATGTGACCCTTCCTACAGAGGGTGGTCATGGATGATGAGCCTTGGATGTACGAGATCCTTATCATGTGTTGACAAGTGGATCCCCCCAAGCACTGATGAGCCTTGGATGTGGGAGATCCTTGTCATGTGTTCTCAGTTGACAAATGGACCCCCCAAGCAAAGATGAGACTTGGTCGTGCAACATCCTTGTCATGTGTTGACAAGTGGATCCCCCAAAGTAGAGATGTGTGAGATCCTTGTCAAGTGCGTTAGCAGATATGTGACTTGGTTGTGCGAGATCCTTGACAAGTGGGTTATCCCCCCAAGCAGAGATGTATCTTTGTTCTGCAAGATCCTTGTCATATGTTGCCAAGTGGCAATTCCCCCAAGTGAATATAGGGTGGTAGTCAGAGCTCCCCTATGGTGATTCTTCTTCATTAGAGTGAGACATCATTGTTCCAGATGATACAGAGCAGAGATGAGCAGAGAAAGTGGAGATCTTTTGTTCTAGAGAGAAATTCCTCCCTAGTTGAGAGGGAGTGCTGAAAATTTGGCAGCTTGGGGATGAATATCTAAAAATGGAAAGTCTAAAAATAGAATGTCTCAAGTATGACTTTCCAAAAATAGTAAATTACCTTACATCAATTGGTAATCGAGTATTGTTGATGTAAAATCCCTTTTGATCATCAATTAATCCTAATAGTTCAATTTTGACTTAATCATCAATATTATTATTATTATTATTAAAAAAAAAATCAAGTGACTCAATCACGACTCTCAATAATGTTCTCTTACACTCTCATTATTGGCATCGCATATTCCTCCTACACTCTCATTAATGCTCTTACACTCTCTTACACTCAATAAAGCACGTCATAAAAGATTCTCTTACACTCAATAAAAGCATGTCATAAAAGATTCCTCTTATGCACCCTTTAATGCATATGTTACTCTCCCTCTTGGCATGCGAGTTACTCCTCCTTTATGGCATGGATTCGTTGCTCCTCCTATATATGTGTGCCTCATTCTTTCTCCCCTCAATACTTGTGCATTAAGAAAGAAGAATTTGAACTTCAGAAAGACTTGGAGAGACTTGAAGAAGATTGTGAGGGAGAGACTTGGAGAGTAAAAGCATAACTTGGTAAGCCAAGGTTGATTCGGTGCTTCAATGTTTCAATGTTGATTCAGTTGAAGCGAAGGTTGATTCAATGTGTGCAGCTGCTACTACTACCAGTGATCTTCAAGCCATGGCCTGTTCATATTTGGGTGAACTTATGCATTCTCTTGAACTCTCATTGTACTTGGTATCTCTGTTAAACATTTGATTTCTAATAGACGAAAAATCTAGTTGGATTTCCCCTTGTGGGTTTTTCTTGGTCGTTGGGGCTAAATTCTCTATGTCTACTTGTGTTCTTGGTTGTCTTCTATTTTGCATATGATTTTTATGGTGTATGTTCTATCTACAATTGCTTAACTAATATTGCAAACGAAAGAAATTTTGGACTAAATAATTGTTGAAGCATAGAATGTCAAAATTTCAAAAAGAGACCCCACTTGCTGCCAAAGTTTTCTGATCAAAATGACTTTGTCCTACTTCAAGGTAGAGGAAAAGTTGAATGATGCTTCAAACTTTGGTCTATGGAACACAAGGCTAGATATCACTCTTGAAGAACACAAAGTTCTGGTGTATGTTGAAGGCTTTGTAGCTAATTCACCAAAGAATACAAGTGTTGCTATCAAATCCAAACATAAAAAAGGTGAAATCAAAGCTAGAAAAATTATCTTTCATTCTCTTAGTGATCGTCTCATTACTTATGTTTTTGGTTTGAAGAAATCTAATGATATGTATGACAAACTAATTGGCATGTTTGTAATTAGTAACTTGAACCAGATTATTGCTTTGAAGAATCCACTACATTTGTAACTCTTGAAATTTTGGAGCTGCCATTCTATAAGGTGTTTTAGAAATTGGTTTTGTACCAAGTTTTAATTCTATTGTGAGATCAAGCTGAGGAGGTCATCCTGGCAATTCCTTTGGAAAAACATCTGGAAATTTGAACAACACAAGATATTGCTCTAGGAATGGTCCTATTACACACATTTTGTCAATGTTCTAGTGAAGCGGTTGTACCAATTTTTTCAAGGGATCAAAGATCATAAGCTATCGACATTTGAGTCATTGTAAACCCATTATGCAAATTTGTAATGTAAATGACGACTCTTGTTTGCAATGAGATCTAGCCCTTGTAGGGCTTATGGTCTTTTGAATGCTTGCAAAATAGGTCGCAAACACTAGCCTTTTAGGTTGGGTAAGGGCTAGAGCCTTCCAAAAATGGGTTTCACTTTCTTCTCCAATTTGAAAATAAGCAACCTACAAAAATGGGCTTAAAAACCTTAGACGTCTAGGGTTTTTAAGGGTTGGAAACTGCAAAAGTTTACTCCTTTCTTTGATCCCTTTAGAGATTTTACCTATACAAATAAAAGAATTTTTTTACAAAAATAAAATAAAAAACCCAAACCCCAATTGTTGCAAAACAAGGGTTAGAAAAGATTATTTACAATAAATTATCTTACAAAAGTAATTTGCAAATTATATACAAATATGTGGAAATTTCTGAATCTAACACATCAAAAATCCCTACTACATTATCTGGTTTATTATATCCTACTTGTTCATTCCATTAACAAGTTATTTATTAATATAGATACCGAAATAAACCAAATGCAGCCTTCACACATATACAGATCAACAACTGAAATAACTGAGACAATCACACAAGGCACATTGTTATTTTTGAACAATCGTCCCAGGAAAAACCCAATGTGAGAAAACCGGTGCAACAGAGATGAGGGTTTTATTATTATGCAGTTTCTGAATACAACTAGGGTGCCAGAAATGGCTCACCCTTCAGAGATTTTCCTTGGCAGAAGTACCTCTCCTCAGAGACAGATACTCTGGTTGATCAACAACTAGATGATTGATCCCACAACAACTTCGACAGTTCCTTAGCTGCACAGTGAAAGCTGCTCCAATCTTCTCTCTAGAACGGCGTCACCCTCTAGGGACTGCGTCACCCTCTACAGCTCTATGTTTGCCTCTCAGGTCCAAATCTTCCCCACTAAAATTCCTCAGCGTTGCCTCTTCTACCCAGCATCAACTCTGCAGCCCTCTACGCTGCCTGCATCAGCCTCTTGGCCCTCTACATCTTTTGCGTTGGCCCACTCAGCCTCTGCGTCAACCTTCTAAGGCTCTGTGCTATCTCTCCAGCACTTCCTCTGCCTCTTTGATATATCTTCTCGGTCGAACTTCCCCTCGTTGCAACAGATCACTAACTCGATTTCTCAGCAAACCCTGCCCAAAAAAACGAATTCTTGATCAACTTCGTGTATCTCCAGCTAACCCTCAAGCCTCCTTTTATACTTTTCCTGTTGACGATTCAACAGCCGAGATTAAGTCCATAATCAACGACTAAGATTAGATCTGGTCTGATCCTCATTATTTAAAACTTTCTCAACCATATTATATTAATACACACTAATATTTTAATTTTTCTAAGTTAGACTTAGGGTCTCATTAAAAATATTAATTATTTTAATATCTCTCCATCCAGGTGGAATTTCCCCAAACAATTTTTGGGTCTTAGAGATCTCATGTGCCTTAGCCTCTCCACCCATTTTCATGGCTAGAGCACATCCAATGCTACCAAAAATCAACAAAATATACAATGTTTGAGAAAAAATTTGAAAAAAGAGAATTTTTGTGGACCTTGACAATGGCTAGATGTATTTCGAAAAATAAATGTCAAACCACAGTGTTAGAGAAATTAGAAAATCACAAAAAATATTCAAAATCCAAACATAGTCGGCTTGTACCCACAGTTTGTGAACTTGGAGCCCAAGAACTAGGGAGCCTGCAAACTCCATATATATTCTCAAGAAGAAATTGTTAGACAATACAATGAATCAGATCACCTAAGATAAGCCCAAACTTACCAATAGAATGTTCCTATCATCTACAATTCAAATAACAATTCAATAAATATTTGAAGCACAATATAGGAATACACATACCCAACACATACCAAAAATCAGCGAAACAAAGACACCATGAACTGCACCCCAAAGCCTTTTATTATGATTATCAAAATGTTCCCAGCAGGACAGTGCATTTACACCAGCTTTTACAAATTTACATCATAGTAAAGCTCAAGATCCAGATGAAAATAGAAGCAAAAAGCTTTCGATTTATAAAGAAATTCCTCGAAGTAGAAAATAATGGCTAGTTGGCTTGATCCCCATCAAAATAATCTTGGTGGCCAATAAATCTTTGATGATCTTTTAATCTATGTCGTCGAAATAATTATTTTTGAAGAATTTTCGAATTTCTCATTAAAACCAGTTTTTATTAGCTCAAAAATAATTATTTTGAGCTAACTTCCTCAAAAAATTGACTTTGACTAAACCACCAAGGTCCAAGGGTCCATTATTTTTTTAATTTCCAATATTCCCATGGTGGGGGGACCTCCAAAATTTGACTTCTTTAAAACCCACGAATTTTTCCACTTGGAGAATTTAAATTCTCTAACATTTTAATTTGACTCTAATTAATCAATTTTCTAGCTTAGGATTTAATTTTATTTTTTGCAGAAAAATTAATAAATTGACACTTGAGGGGATTAATTATTTTTCCACCCTCAAATATTTTAGCCATGGTGTTTAAGTATGAGGGACCATGCACTAAACTATTTTTTACATAAGATTTTACAATAATTCAACCCTCAAAAGGGAAAAATCATTCGTTATAGATCCTCAAATAACTTACCCAATTCTGAAAAACAATATGATCTAGTCGTCCAAGTGACTTGTAATAAAATAATTTAGCCAATTAGCTTAAATTATTCTCAAATCACTTTTACAGAAGACTCGACTAGAACACTAGGACTCACTTAAGACTTTGACGATAAATTCTACCCTAGCTTTGGGGTGACGATGGAGAAAAAAACTATGTCGATCATCCGTGTTTAGAAACACAGATAATCAATGAGACGAATAACCTCCCATGATGAGATTCGTCGCCAAAATAATAGGCTTACCTAGATTTATTACATAAAAACACGGTCTTACTAGTGTCATTTACATTAAAAAATTTCAAAATGGGTTTAAACTTTATAATGACTCAAAAAGTTGTTGGTTGACGATCCTGATCTTTGAAAAAAAATGGCACAACAGCTTCCTTGGAACTTTTGACAAAATGTGTGCAACAAGCCTAGAATTGGAAAAGATGAGAAAAAGAAGGGTAATTTTGACCACCAAAGGGATGTGAGAATCAGTGCCTTGCTTCTTGGGCTTAATGGAGTCAAGATATACCTAGCTCGAGGATTTTCGTATGCGAAGGAGCCCTAATTGACCTTCACTAGCCTTTCCAAGAGCAACAACTATGTTATTAGGCATTTATGCTTCAAATTTGCAAAGGAGATAAAGTTTCAAGGTCTTTCAATCAAAGAGGTGCCTCTAGGAACATTCACCAGATCCCTCAAAGAGCAATGCATGCATTAAATCACTTATTCAAGGTCTCCATAAGCATTTGCATTACTTTAACCCATACAAGAATAATGATAACAATAACATGCATTAGACCAGCAAGATAACAAGAATAGCATTTAAAAAATCACATACATGATAGAGAGTATATCCATTCATCAACTTTGCTTTAGAAAGAAGCTCCAAAGACAATAACGAAAATCCAAACATCATAGTGCATCAAGAAAACTCCAAAAATTTCATCCTAGCAATAAGTGCGAAAATCTCCCAATAGATACTAATCCAATCCAAGTGATGATGAGAGAACTGAATCATCCTCTCACTTATTTATACAATCCAATAGGGGATTCGAATGGCCTAATTGGCCTAGTTTAGCCCCAAATAATAAAACAATGTACAATAATGATATGCCTTGGTGACAAGCCCACCAAGATAGCTCAAGAGGGCAAAATAGTAAACATGATGAGTCATTGGGCCAATGAGAAGGCCTAATGGAGCAAAAGTGTGCCAATGTGTGAGAATAAGCTCCAAACATAGTGAATGAGGGTGTGGCCCGTTGATATCCAGGCAAGTCACATTTGGTGTCCCCAAGTGGGTGTGGGGGCAAATGACATCCTCATGGGTCTCCAAGTAGATCGATAATCCATGTAAACCATCTGCAAAGGCTAAGATGATGACATAAGCCCTCCCTTTGTCTCTCACGATGAGACACATCCTCATATGTACCCTAGAACCTTTGCCAAGTGTGTGGTACAAGTGTGAGCCGGTTGGGCATGGTGATCCAAGTGCATCATCCTCATTCCAAAAGGTGGAACACGAACAATCACTGAATGGTGGTAGGGCTCCATGAAGTGCCCTTTGCTATGGTGGAGGCCCATGGCTCTCTACGCTCACCCTACAAGTGCCATTGTGGCCCTCTGAAGGTCTTGGACCACGTATAGGGAGGCCAAACAGCAAATCGAGAGCCATCTTCAATCATGCAAAAGATCCAATGCATCCCCTCGCCTTCCAATACAACAAATCATTAGAGTAATCAAGTAAAAGAGCTTACAAATCAAGAAACACAAGTGGACACTTCATAATGGCATGCTCTTCCATAGTGGGCTTTGGCATGCACAGGTGTCTCCAAACTCAGTAAGGATGTTAACCAAAGACCCTATCAGGTGGTTTCAGCCTTTAAAGGGGGTGACATGTCCATGGTGCATCCATCAATTAGTAGGTGGCATGTGATATAATCATGGAACGGAGTGGATCAAGGGAATGGCTCCAAGCCACATACCATGGTTCAAGTGTAACTATAATAGGGGAAGCCCACACTTGGGTATATGAGTGTCGGAGGGAGCAATCGTGGTACATGAGTTACCCCAGCCTTTGTTTTTCAACCTTTCTTCATATGCCTTTTTCCATTGATTGATTTTTCTTCATAACTACTCGGGGCTCCAAGGGATGAGAGCATGATGTGTAGGATACAACAATAGATACCCCTTTAAGGTGGGGCAATTCACTGCCCACCGGGGATTGGGATAATCATGGGTTCCTCAATGTGGAGGGGACTCATCTAGGGCCAATAGGAACCACGGTGATGGCCATAGATAAAAGGTACAGCTCATGTTTGGCTTTTGCCCACACGCTATATTTGTATGTCCCAACCAAATTTTGCATTTTGTGATACATTTCTTGTTGAGAGTGGCCAAATTATGCTTTTTTTCTTTTTCGCTGCATCTTCCAAGCTTGACACAAGGTATGGACAAGGGGACAGGGAGGCTAACACCTTGTGGACCCAATGTACACATGTGGGCCTAGATGGGAAAAGTGATAAATGGGGTTAAAATGTGCAGCGGGGAGTGATGTATATGGTGTTGGGAAGCAGGACCACACAACCAAAATCAATATTTCCCATGTAGTGCCAGCGCTAAAGCTAATAGCCAGTAAAGGAGATCCCACAGGCCTAGGATACAAGGCTAACCACCAAATCGGGCAGAAGAGACGAGAGTATCGACCTAGCCCACTCTTTCTTCCGAATCCCCCAACCAATCCATGGCTAGAAATGTTCATAATAAGTAAGAAAAATTACTCAATTATACCAATGAAAATCCATACCTTCGAGGTTGGGATGCCCACCTTCAAACATATCATCATAACAGATGGGCGAGGGACCACATCGTTGGCTCAGGTGGCAGAGATAGTGGCACATCGATCTATTTGGTGGCTGCAAGGGGTTGTTAGCTACCAGTTGACAACCATCTAGTAGAAAATCTTCTCCTATGGATACTACCCACAGGTGGTGGGTAACATGACACAATTAATTTCTTAAGTAGTCTAATAAGATTATGTTAAAAGAAAAATACCAAAACTTGACCACTTTCGTTTTCCTTCAATAAAAATCATTTAATAATCTTTATGTAACAAGAAACACGGTAAAAAATAATGTAAATTGACACTATTTCATGTAAAAGTTACATTCTCGAATATATTCTTGCAGACTAAATATTTTCTTAATATATTGACGGATACCAATTTATAGACTTGGTGTTTAATAATGAACTAAGAATAGGCTATGTCAATGACGTAATTTACTAACACAGGTCATTCATGAAATAATGGTCAAGGGAATCAAGAGGGTACTCAACTCTCTGGGCAATCTACTAGACAACATTTTCTTCAGTGATAGTTCGGAAGTTGCCATAATCCAAATGGATAAGAAACATTCATTTATTTTATTCATACTTTAAGCATTAATCAGTGACATGGACATTTACTAAAACTCTAGAGTGATAACTCTATCCTATATAACAAAATGAATAGAATTCAATTCTATTCACTTCACGGTTATTTAAAATAATAAAACAATGTCTTGTATCTTGACTGTGTCTACAAACTAGAATCAGCATAGCTATATAGTTCCAAATATTTTATTCATGAAATTATTGGAATAGATTATAATTTTAACAACCTTTAAAAATATTCCAATATCAAATGATGTCCCATAGTATCCACAACAAAATTAACCAAAATGACTTAATCTCATAATTTATGCTTATTATTTAAAATACCTATTTACTTAAACGAACATAATATCAGTGGTATGGTACAGTGTTTCATACGACATAATATAAATATTCTGACAATGATTATATCCACTCTTGTTGCTATTTCGCTATGAATTTCAACCTACTATTTGTTGAATTTGAATACTGCATATTGTGTCCCAACCAACATCCCATCAAAGTCTTCAACGAAATGAAGTTGAGGCCAACCCTTTCTTGGTCGGTCCATTTTTATTATAACTACTTATTGACTATCACTAGCAAGCTCACATTCACATTAGCCTGTTCGAATCAGTAGACAATGGATCGAATCACCAAACAATGATATTTTCAAAAGATTTTTGGTTAACTTGGAAGTTGCAAGAATTTGCAGCTCCCTTTGTGAAGGTAAAGCCACATGATGACATAAGAAAAACCTTGACCTATCGCTATAATTATTGTCGAAAGAAGAATTGGACAAACAGGACCAAATTTACTCTTGAACCGCTACAGAACCAGCCAAAATTAATCCACTCATTTTTTTAAAAGACGAATAATAATTTTAAATATATATATATATATATTCATATATTCTTAGGCTTGATCAATTTTGGGTAGTGGCAATGGTGATTTTCTGAGCTAGGGTTCAGAGCTTTTGAACCTCTATCACAAGCTCTGGAGGAGGGCAGAGCCCAATTAACAAAGCTCTGGAGGCGCGGGCAGGCCTTGGCCCAACAAATGAGGAGAGTAGAGTCCACTGGGGCCCCATTATACAAGCAAGCAATGATGACTAAAGGAAAGGCCCCACTGGAAGGGGTGCAAATATCAGGCTCTGAGAAGGCAGGAAAGGATGAGCCAAGCAAGGAAGGAAAAATGGGTGGACAAACCATGGAAACTCGGAACCAAAAACGAACTGATGACATCAAGATGTCCGAAGAAGAAAACAAAGAAAACCCCAATCCGGAGTTGGGACAACAAGCAAAAGGAGGAAGAAACAAACAATCTGTGGACACGGAAGCTCGACCCCAGTATGAAACAAATCTAGAAGGATCAACCGCAAAAACCAGAAAACAAAAGGACCTGGGACACTGCAAGCCCAAAATAACGGAAAGCTTGCATGTGATTATAACTGACCCAGAAATGTAGGCTTACAGAGACCACATGTTAGTACATGCGGTGATCTGTAAGTTCATGGGCTTTTGGCCTGCAGAAAGAGCCCTTTGCCTGTGGATCAAACAACAGTGGAAGCCAAAAGGGGATGTTAGGCTACATCTGGGAGCCAAAGGTTTCTTCACTGTAGTTTTCGTGAGCCTGGAAGATAGGGCTCACATCTTCGATGGAGGACCTTACTTTGATGCTTTAGCATGCCTATATATGAGACCATGGAAACCTAACTTTGCACCAGAACAGGAGACTTTCAAGCATGTACCTGTTTGGATTCGCCTATTCTCCCTTCCCATTGATTACTGCAGACTTGCAGTGCTAGAGCAAATAGGCAACAAGCTGGGTACCTTCATCAAAGCTTCGGAAGCAACCCTGCAAAAAAGGTATACTTTTTGTGCAAGAATTTGTGTTGAGATGGATGTCTCAGGTGCCATTCATGAAGGTCTTTGGTTAGAATTCAGAGATGAAGTTTTCTTTCAAGCTATAGACTATGAGAAAATCCCATTTCGGTGCCGAAAATGTCATGAACACGGACAATTGTTTAGGGAATGCTCATTGAACAAGCCAATCAAGCAGTCCAAAGAAATATCTAGTAAGTTTCAAGTAGGTTTTACTCGTCCTTTGGGAAGCCATAGAGCCAATAGGAAATATCAACCCAAAACAAACACCTCCATCAAAAGCACAGTCAATGCCTTTGAAGTTCTGGGATTAGCCACGAAGGCAGCTAAAGCACCCCAGGCAACTAATCTATTGCGGGATAACAAGGATGATCCCACACAGAAAACCCCAGCTCTTATTCCAGGCCAAACAAATGACACCCCACTATTTCAAGCGCTCACAGAAGAAATAGAGGAAGACATGGAAATGATAGTCAGTGAAACAAGGACAGAGGATATGGATCTAAGTGATATTCTAGAAAGAGAAGGCATGGATCTCCTAACCATGGTAGAGCAGTGGAAGAAAAAAGGAATGGAACATATCCTAGAGGAGGAAGTAGACAGAGTAAACTCTCTATTCCTAGCAAGGCAAAATGCAGAGTTGAACATGCAGAAACGAGGCTTTGGCACATCTAAGGGTCTGGGAGTTAAATCCCTAGGATTGCATCAAAATCATATCAATCCTAAACACAGCAAAAAGAGAGGTCGACGCACCAACAATGAGGCACTCCAAGAGCTAGGTTAGATGCTCCTAAACTCAGGTAAGATGAAAGCCCTTGAGGCCTTCACGCTTCTCTCTTAAAAACTCTGTTAATCATGAAAATACTCTTATGGAATTCTAGAGGGCTAAACAGCCAAAGAAAACAAATACTTCTAAGAAAGAAAGTCACAAATGAAAAACCTGACATGATTCTTTTGCAAGAAACAAAATGGTCTAGTCAAAAAATGAAAGGGATAAGCAAAAATTTAGGCAAAAGAATGGAAGACATAGAAATGGAAGGGAATGGAATGGAGGGAGGCCTAGCTACTCTTTGTAATCCTCATATCTTCCATCTCATCACAGCAGAGGCTTCTAGATCGTTCATCTCCCTGGAAATGCAAATCATAGGAGATCCTGAAACATACCTATGTACCAACATTTACAATCCCCAGAGACTAGAAGACAAACTGGGGATGCTAGATCGCCTCTCCAAAATGCAGCACATATATCCCACACCTAAAGCAATCTATGGTGGAGATTTTAACATGATAACCTCGCTAACAGAAAATAAAAGAGGGGTCAGAATGCTAAATTGAGATGTAGAGGCCTTCAACAGCTTCATCAGAACAGCAAATCTTGTGGATATTTATCCCAACAACGGTCTATACACTTGGAATAACAAAAGAGGAGGAGACAGACAGATTGCCTCCAGACTTGACTGCTTCCTTATGACAGAAGCCATCCTCCTGGAAGGGGTAACAGCAGAATCGAACATTATACCTTGTGGAGGCTCTGATCATTGGCCCATCACCATGAACGCAGCCATCCTCGGTACCCCGAAAAACAAACCTTTCAAGTTTGAGAAATTCTGGTTGAGTCATCCGGATTTCACTTCTAAAATTAAACATTGGTGGCACAAACCACTGGACATCAGAGAAACCAAAATGTACAAGTTCCGAGCCAAACTAAAACACCTCAAAGCTCAGCTAAGATCCTGGAACCAAAAGGTCTTCAGTGACATCTTCAAAGATAAGCAGGCCCTTGAGGAACAGTAGGTTCAAATCCACACAAATTGGCTCCAAGTGGACATCACCCAGGAGGCCATTCACACAGAGCAAACACTTACGTAGAAGTGGAATGATAGATGCCAATAGGAAGAGATACTCTGGAGACAAAAATCTCGCATTCAATGGCTCAAAGAAGGTGAAAAAAACACCAAGTTTTTCCATCGCTCGGCTATAGATTACGGTGTGCCAACAAAATTACCCAGCTAAAGGGTGAACAAGGTACTCCCCTCCAAACTCATCAGGAAATCTCCTCCCTCCTCACTGATCACTTTAGCCAGATAACAATGGAACCAAATACAAACAGGGAAGAAGCCATTAGGGAGATCATGTCCTCCATTCCAAGGTTAATAACAGAAGATCAAAATAAATCTTTAGACTACCCTGTAACCATGGAAGAGGTTGAAGAAGCAGTGAAAGAAATGCCCAGTGGAAAGGCGCTAGGACCAAATGGCTTCACTATTGATTTTTACAAATCCTGTTGGGATATTGTGGGTCAGGAAGTGTGGGAGGTGGTGGAAGATTCCTGAAAATCTTCTTCCATACTCAAATCCCTCAACTCTACCTTCATAGCCCTTATTCCCAAAGACGAGGCGGCAAGTACACCTTCAAAGTTTCGACCAATCGCTTTGTGCAATGTTCTCTATAAGATTATTTCCAAAGTAATGGCCAATAGGCTGAAGCCTATTCTTCCTTAGATAATCTCAGAGGAGCAACCTGGCTGTGGAGGGAAGACAAATCATGGATAATGTCCTGCTAGCTCAAGAAATGGTTCACACTCTTCAATCCCAGAAAAAATCAAGCATGTTCATACAGTTGGACCTCTCAAAAGCTTATGATAAAGTCAGTTGGAGGTATCTGGAAGCCATTCTGGAAGACTTCGGTTTTGTTCAACGCTGGATCAACTGGATTCTAGCTCTAATCAAATCCCCAAGATTTTCTATCCTAGTCAATGGAGCTCCCACCTTCCCCTTTGCTCCCTCCAGAGGTATTCGTCAAGGAGATCCTATTTCTCCTTTCCTTTTTGTTATCGTAATGGAAGGCCTGAGTCGCATCATCAAAAATGCGCAGGAGGAAAAAACAATACATGGCCTGCAACATGAGCCATCTTGCCCAGCCACTACTCACCAGCAATTTGTGGATGACACCATGCTCCATGGATCCCCAATGATTCAGAAAGTTCAAGGTTTCAAAACCATTCTCAATCTCTTCAGTAAATCTACGGGTATGGACCTTAATCTGGACAAATCCTCCATTTTCTTCTTCAATACTCACTTAGCAATCCAGAAAAATCTCACCGCTATCCTTGGGTTCAAAAGGAAAAAACTTCCTTCTAAGTATCTAGGAATCCCTCTAACTGATAAACCTTTGCAAAAGATCCATTGGCAGAAACTGCTTTCTAATCTCGAAAACCGATGCAAACACTGGACTAATAGAGTCCTTAACTTAGCTAGTCGACTTGTCCTAACTAAGGTTGTCCTACAAGCCATCCCTCTATATATGCTTTCCATTCTTCCGGCCCCCAAAGGAGTTCTCAAGAAGATCAGAAACATTCAAAGAACCTTCCTATGGTCAGGAAACTCTGATAAACAGAAATGGGGCCTAGTAGCATGGGAGAAACTCTATAAACCCAGGATTCTGGGTGGTTTGGGACTTCTAGACCCGAACACAATTAACAAAGCTTGTGGAGCCAAACTCTGGTGGAGGTGGGTTAAAGAACCACACACACCCTGGGCCAGGCTATGGAAAGCCAAGTATGCCGGAGACTGGAACCCTTAGGATCTAATTCGATTGACCAACCCTCCAGCAGGCTCTCCCATTTGGAACATTGCTAAGGCTAATCGAAACATTATTCAGCAGCATTGTCTCTGGGAAATACATAATGGTACTACTGCTCTCTTTTGGGAGGAGGCTTGGCAGCAACTCCCCAAGCTTGAGAGTCCTAACTATCTCCCCCTGCAGCAAAGGTACCAGGATCAAGGTAATTCACAGTGAACCAGTATTGGAAAGATAATAATGTGGACCAGAACTGGAGACATTGGGACATATACAATAACCCACAGGAAGATGGAATAAATAACATTCTCTTAACCCTGCAATCTTGTCTGGATAAAAGGAAGATCTGTCACTCTCAGGATAAAGATCAACTGAGATGCGGCAAACTTGATGGGGGCACCTTCACCCTGAAGGAAGCCAGAATGTATTTAGAAGACAGGGATCAGGAAAGGAAAGTAAATTGGCATAACAATGTATGGGACTCAACCATCTGGCTGAAGATTAAAACCTTCCTATGGCTCTTAATGCACCACAAGATCCTTACTTGGGAAAACCTATGTAAAAAAGGTTTCAAGGGTCCATCCCGATGCCCCCTCCGTGAAAGAGAAGAGGAAACGATGAATCACCTCCTCAACAACTGTGAATGGAGTAATCAGCTCTGGATTTGGATGGAGGAAATCTTCAAACAGACAGACAAAATCAGGGAATCTATACAGGACAGCATAGAAAATTAGAGAACCAATTTTTCCAGTTGTGACATAGTAAACATTCTATCGAAACTAAGCCCTGGTTTCATAGTCTGGTCTACCTCGAAAGAAAGGAGTAGAAGGATTTTTCAAAAAGAATCCAAGCCACTAGAAATCATTAAAACGAGTATCATGCAAAACATGCGTGAGATAACTCTTACCAGGTGTAAAGTAGAACAGAAGCACGAGCCATCCACAACTGACAGGCAAATTATGCGGTGTTTTTGGATAATTGTTGCCACTGCTACTGTATCTCAGGTGCAAAGACATGTTCCCGTTTCCTCTCCAATCTCCTGGCAACCTCCTCAACCAGGATTTTACAAGTTAAATTTTGATGGTGCCTCTCGGGACAACCCAGGACCTACAGGCCTACGAGGTTTAATACGAAACAACAGTGGCGAAATTATTCACATCTTCAGTAAATCTATGGGGGAAGCTACCAATAATGAGGCCAAATTCGCGACATTAGAGCAAGGTTTACAAATCCTTATTGGTTTGGGGAAAAGGGCTACAGTGGTGGAAGGAGATTCGCTCTTAGCTATCAACGCAGCAATAAAATTACAAACTGGTACTCAGCCTAAAAAGGTCATGAAGCACTGGAGACTAGCTAAAGTAATAGAATTCATAGCCAAACATCTTTTAGTTCTCGATGGGGTGGTTCTACAGGCCATCATGCAAAATGCAAATACCATGGCAGATTGTCTTGCAAAACATCGAGTCGACCCTCGAAATGATAAATTGGACACTTGTTGGCAAGATGTCGCATGTGAGGATCTTCGAGACAGATGTTTACAACTCTCCAGGCAAGACCTTAGCATGACAGGAGAGTGGAAAGACATCCATGGGATAGCTCATCATTAATTTATGAAGCCAGCCATAGTTGTCCATACCTGAATTCATAATGATTGGATATGGAACCGCGAATGGAAGGCCTATGGTTCATATCAGGAGGAGGGACAAATCCATCACAAGAATGTTGGTCATATCACACATCACATATCAGAGGACACGTGGCCTAGTTTCGGTAGGAATAAGTGTTGCAATACGATTGTAATCAACTGTGATCATGAAAAAGGCAATCAGTAAACTGATGGGGATCATAGCTGTCAAGAATAGAGGAATTAAGAAGGCTCCGCCTAGAGTCAAGAAACCTCACATTGTACCTTCAATTATAAATACACAAACCTCCAAAATTATTTTCATCTACCCTAGATATCTCTCAGAGCTAAGCCCGGTGCGCACTGTGTGGTATATAGGAACCTGTTTATCAATCGTCGGCATCTGCATTAGCATTATGGCGAACAGAGTCAATAGAAGTGCTAAAGCGTCTAGGGATTTGAAACAAGCCCAAGATGTATGAAGCCTCGATCTCCACAAAGGGCAAAAAGGATATTGATGATCTACAAGTGAAGGTGGACGAAGCCCAGGAAGGTCTGAACATCAATATTATCGCTGAGGAAGTGGATTGGCTCGAGGACCCAGGCACTCCTACCACCAGGGCTACTCAATTCTTGAGAACCCAGAGTGAAGCCTGGGAAATGAAAACCATGCTCGCCAAGCATTGAGCATGCAAGGAGCTGCAATGAAAGATGCCTACTATGCAACTTCACTAGCCTCGGCCAAGAATTCTGCGAGGTTAGACAAACTGGAAATCAACATGAAAGAGCTCACTGAGGAACTAAGAATGATGTCTCAAAGCCTCGAAGCCTTCATTAGGCTCTTCAACATCTCAATTAGCCAGGGGACCAATGTGGCTGTGGATATCTAGAAGAACGACTTCAAAACTACAACTGTCAAACGCCGCAAGTCCCGGCAGGCTCCCAAGGAAGGTGAGGAAGCTGGCCCAAGTGCTGTTGTTCCTCATGACAATGCAAAAATCGACCAGTGAGCACCTAGGAGGCGGGTTTCTTCAAAGAGTTATAGTCTGCCTTAGTTGTTTTGTTTTCATTCTAGTGTCTGTTGTTAATGTAATCCGACGGACCTTTCAGTAGCCTCTATGTCAGTTTTGACTCTGGTTTTGTCTGGCAGCCCTGCGTGGTTGGCCATTACTCGTGTCGATCTTTGTTTGATCCAGGATCTGTTTGGGTAGTTTCAGTTCAAAGTGGCAGGCCTCGTGCTCCTTAAGGCCTTGTTTGTAGTTTTTGTTCTGACTGGCCTGCATTTCTCTAATATTTTGGAAATGGTAGACCCATTTTGTAACTCTATGTAATTTTCTGATTTAATATATACCAACTGATTTACAAAAATATATATATATATATAGATATATATTCTTAAAAAAAACAATACATTTGTTCAGTCCACTATATATATTGTTATGTGTTTGCAGGGTCAAGGTTCAGTTCTGAATCGGGCGTCCTGACCATGGATGGCCGTCAGAGGCTCAGATCTGCAGTCAAACCATCAGATCAGAAGCCCAGTAGATCTTGGGGCCTCAAAAAAACCCAGATCTATGGGCAAGAAATTATCAGGCGGCAAGTTCAGACGAGCTTAACTCTGAAGCAGCTTTCTCTCTTGAACCAGCCAGATCTGCCTAAAGAATCACATGCATTTCAGATCCAAGTCAATCTTTCAGGTAAAAAGACAATATTATGGGTTCGCGCAACAGATCTTGTGCAGGATCTTTTGCAAAAACTTGAATGCCGGCTGGGGATTCCCTCCTCTTGCCTTAGACTGCTATATAAGGGTAAGCAACTTATGCATCCCCTTCCTCTCTCTTTTTACAGCATTCAAAAGGACGCCTCTATTGGGGCTTCCTTCCGTTTAAGAGGTGGTTCCTTTGGGCAAACCTCCTCTGCCCCATCTTTCTCTTACAAAGATGCAGCACGCAAAAACGCTGCCCAACCTCAGGTCTCTTCTAAGGCAGCCCAGCTAAATGGCGCTCCAAAGCCATTTCTGGTAGACAAATCAGAGGAAATTCCCTCCATTAGCCTCTCTAATCCTGGGGTTGAGAACCGCTACCAGGTTTTTGCAGAATCAGCACTCATATGCAGATTTAATGGGCTATGGCCTCGCACAGCAGATCTTTATCAATGGGTCTATTCCTTTTGGACTAAAAAATGCAAAATCTTCTTATGTTCAAAAGGTTTCTTCCTGGTGGTTTTTGACTCAAACGAAGAATACCAGAAAGCCTTAACGGGAGGCCCTTGGTTCTGGGGTTCGGCTGGGCTTTTTCTTACCCCTTGGTTTCCTGACTTCGACCCTTCTACAGCAGTCATCTCCAAACTTCCCATTTGGGTCAGACTCCCGAATCTCCCGGCTCATTTTTGGGATTTCTCTGTCTTCTTAGCCATTGGAAACACTTTAGGACAATACCTGGCTACAGATACCTCAAGAAGGGAAAATGGTCTCTTCACTTACGGCAGATTGTGTGCAGAAATAGATATCAGCAAAGGACTGCCGGATCAGATTAACCTCAAGTTTGGAGATTTCCATTGGACTCGGCCACTGGATTACGAGAATACAGCCTTCCGCTGTCGCCATTGTCATCAAACAGGGCACCTTCAGAGTACATGTTCCCAGTTCAAAGATAAAAAGAAGAATCTGAACCGTAAGCCCAAATCCAAGAGATGGAATCCTTTTGAGCCTCCTCGTCCGTTGGATGACTTAAGGCTTCTCGAGTTCGGAGGAGGAGGAATCTGAGGCAAATGTGCAGGTTGATGAGGAAATTGAAGCTGATTTACAGAATGAGGAAATTCCGATGGACGCTCCCTCGGTTGTTCCGGAGGTTCCCTCTAACCCTCAGATTTCCCAGAAACGTTCTCATTTCTCTTCGTCCTCAGACTCTGATAAGGATGCTCAGCCGTCAGAACAGAATAATCTACAACTTGTCATGACTCAGCCAAGCTCCACTGGGTGGATAAAAGTGAGCAAGAAAAAAGGCAAAAAATGTCGTTTTGTAGGAAATAACCCTTCGGGGTAGCTTTTCTGCTCAGTTCTTCCATTTGTATTCCTATGCTTTCTATGGTCATTCCCTTGTCTGTCTCAATGGAGCGAGGTTGATTTCCTATCACCTCCGGCTCCCATGCTTCTCTTCTCTGCCTGTTTCCAGGCTTGATTGTACTATATTTTTTCCTTTCATAATAGATTTAGTCTTTATTCCGATTAAAAACAAAACAAAAAAAACTATATATTATTATGTAAAAAATTAGTTAATTCTAGGTTTATTGTTTAATTTTAGGTTTAGTTAGACGAAAGGGCACGATCATAAGATCATGCCCTTTCCCAAAGGGTGCCCATGGTAGTATATAAGCCAGGCAACCCATTGTAAACGATCATCATCTGTAATTCATCCTTTTTAAATAAATATTTATATATAAATTTCTGCATATATCTTAAATTATCTGCTCCATTGGTATCAGAGCGGGTCGATTCTCGCTTGTCCACCTACAAATACACAGAAGTTTGCGTTCTGATAGTGTTATTTCCAGTGTTCCACGGGGACGCGTCCCCCAAGGTCGGGTGCGTGCACCCCTCGCACCCCACGCACCCAGGACGGGGAGTCTCTTGGGGGTGCGTTTCCCCACGCACCCTTTTTGGGGAGTCTTGGGGAGACGCAAGGGGGTGCGTTTCCCCAATGTGGGAGTCTAGACTCCCCAAGACTCCCCAAAAAGGGTGCTTCTGGGCGTCCCCCTTCAGTGTGGGAGTCTAGACTCCCCAAAAAGGGTGCGCCTGGGCGTCCCCCTTTAAATTTGTCTAGTAAGACTTAAAAATTAAAAATCAAAACCATTAATTTTTTTTTTCAAGTAAAATTAAAACTAAATAACTAAAATTTAAAAGTCTAAAAAAATAAAATAAAATTAAAACTAAATAACTAAAACTTAAAAGCCTAAACCTAAAAGTCATGAAAGGCAAAACTTAAAGTTAAAAGCTCATTTCATTTCAACCCAAAGTCATTTCCATTTCCATGCAGAGGCATTGAATGATGAATAATATCGATCAATGTATTTGAATATTTTATTATTGATTTTTATTTTTGTTTTTTGAATCTCATGGTATGTATGAATAATAATTA
>APFE030761038.1:0-14687 GCA_000404065.3 Pinus taeda | reverse complement strand
CCCACACTAGGATGTTTTTCTCAACATTCAACTTGGAATAAGTGTCCCATAACCATGGTTATTATTTTTCCTTTATTAACTTTATTTACATGAAATTTTCACCTAGGCTATTACAAAACCCTCCCCCACTGGGGGAACACTGTCCTCGGTGTTCAATGACACCTATAACCAACAAGACTGATGTAAGAAAAGCATACTCCCCATGGAGCTTTATAACTTAGCTCAATGCAGTATTTACAATAATCATTCTGCTGAAAAGCAAACCAACATGACAACCATAATGAATTGACACCCATACCGCTTAATGGATATTTATAACACAACCCATGGTGGTATTTACATCCATATATGTACATAAACCAAAACATCACACAAAAAAATATACTAAAAACATTCGCTCAATTAGCAAATAGAGAAGGATACAAAGTCTGCATTTGATCCGCCATCTCCCATGTAACTTCATCAAGCCTAAAGTGCTTCCACTACACTTTAACCTACTCGATTGCTCAGTTCCGAAGCCTGAGCATCTTTCTGTAGAACATACACTAAGGTTCTGGCTGGAATTATCCAGCTAACTCCACCTAGAATACATACCAGTCAATCACATGATCAACATCTTTAACATACTTCTTAAGCAAGGACACATGGAAAGCAACATGGACTTTCACTGTCAGAGGTAGTGCAATTCTATAGGCTACTGGTCCAATCCTTTCAAGAATATTGAAAGGTCCACAAAACCAAGGTGCCAACTTGGCACACGATCCAATCCACAAGGAGATCTTCTTCAACTTGATGCGCAAATACACATGTTCTCCAACCTGAAACTCCTTAAACAACCTATTCCGATTTGCAGATATTTTCTTCCTACCCTATGCTTCCTTCAGATTCTTCTTGATTTTTGTTCCATCTCTACCAACATATCCGGTCCAATCAACACCCTATTAACTGGATCACTCCAACTAATGGGAGTATTACAACTCTGCCCATACAATGCCTCAAATAGACTTATCCTCAAAGATTCTTAATACCCATTGTTGTAAGCGAACTTAGCCAGTGAAAGATACTCTTCCCACTTCCATTGTTGATGCATCACATAGATCCTCAACATGTCCTACAATATCCTGTTGACCCTCTTTGTCTATCCATATGTCCACGAATGATAAGTTGTATTGAAGGCCAACTCTGTCCCTAAACCTGCAAATAAATCCTTTCAAAAATTGTAAGTGAAATTAGCATCCATGTATGACACATTCTTCTTCAGAACACCATGCAGTCTCACTATATCTCTGATGAAGACCCATGCTACATCACTAGCTGAATAAGTAGAATTCACTGGAATTAAGTGTGCTACCTTTGTCAACCTTTCCACCACAACCATGATGGAATCATGATGTCTATATTTCCTCGGAAAACTTGTGATAAAATCCACAAAAATGACCTCCCATTTTACTCTGGAATCGGAATCGGCTGTACTACTCCACTTGGATGCTTACATTCTACCTCTACCTGTTGAAAGTCCAAGCATATAGGCACAAACTCTACCATGTCCTTCTTCAGATTCAACCAATAATAAAACTTCTTCACCATTGTCAATGTATTATGATATCATGGGTGACCTGAATATGGTTTCACAAGAAACTCTCTCAAGATAGTCTTCTTGAGCTCACTACTGCATGGCACATATATCTTGTCCCTAAATCTGATCAAGCCATCTGTTGTAAGACAATAGTCCACATCTTGACCTCCTATACCCTACTGTAACCTGTGCATAAGCTCCATGTACCTATCATCCTATTGACCTACCTGTAAGATATGATCTTGTAAGTCTATCCCATAAGAACTCATAACTTTTATATGATTCACTTGTATCTGCCTACTAAGATCATCTATAACCATGTTCTCTTTATCCTTGATGTACATGATCTCAAATTCGAACTCAATGATCATGGCCAACCATATGAATTGCTTAGCATTCAAGTTCGGTTGATCGAATAAGTATCTCAACCTATTGTTATCATTCATCAATACAAAACTCCTGCCAAGACGATAGTGCCTCCACATCTTCAATGCATGGATGATCGTTATCAACTCAAGATCACATGTTAGATAATTTTTCTCATACTCATTTAATTTTTGTGACTCATTGCACACTACCTATCCTTTCTGCATAAGGACTACACCAAGTCCTCTCTTGCAAGCATCTGTGCATATCATAAATTCTTTGTCCGGATCTACAACCTTTAACGCTGGAGCATTTGTCAACAACTACTTCAGTTGCTCAAAACTAGCTGCACATTCCTTTTTCCATTCAAATTTCTTACCTTTCCTTTACAACGATGTAATAGGATATGTAATACGAGAGAATTTCCTGATGAACCTCCTATAGTAACCTTCTAACCCCATGAATGATCTTACCTCATCCACATTTCTAGGAGCTTCCCATTCCATGATAGCTCTTAACTTCTCTGCATACATTGCTATACCTTCCTTGCAAAGAAGTACATCTATCTCATAGAGCATACTTTTTCTAAGCTTGGCATACAACTAATGCTCTCTTATCAATCTCAATATTGCTACTAAATGTTCGACATGTTCTTCCTCATTTTCAAAATATACCAATATATCATCAATGAACACAATAACAAACTTGTCCATATAACGCTGAAACACACTATTCATCAATCACATGAAGGTATTTGGAGCATTAGTCAAACCAAATGGAACTACAACAAGCTCATAATGCTTGTACCTAGTCAGAAAAGTTGTCTTGTATATGTACTCTTGCTTAATGTGTACCTGATGATATCCTGATCTTAGAACAATCTCTGAGAACACTACTCCTCCCTTCAATTGATCGAACAAGTCATCAATCCTCGACAACGAATACCTGCTCTTGATGGTTACCTTGTTTAATTGCTTGTAATTGATGTATAACATGAGAGTACTATCCTCCTTCATAAACAATACCAGTGCACCCCATGGTGATACACTTAGCCCAATGTATCCCTTGTCAAGCATTTCCTTCAACTGCAACTTTAACTCTACTAATTCTAGTGTGCTCATCCTATACGATGCTTTTGATGTTTTTGTTTCTCCTGGTACCAACTCAATATAAAATTCTACTTCCCTGTGAGGTGGAAACTCTAAAATATCTGCGGGAAATACATCTTGAAATTGTTGTAAGATTGGGTACCTGCTCAATACCTTTGCATCCTCAACATCCTTACCTTTATCACTAGAAATATGCACTTAAAATAACACACACCCTTTTCTACGACTGTGCTTTTCTTGCATAGTTTTCACCATCCTAACTAATGTTTATTTCTTCTTACCCTACAATATTCTTTGTTTTGCATTGTCATCTAAGCACTTAATGGCTTTGTCATAAAAATCTACTTTGGTCCTATGAAGATATAGCTAGTCCATACCTAATAGCATACTATGTGATTCCAACGGAAATACGTTCAAATGTGTTGATGTAGGCATACCATTCAACTCAAAAGCACAAGCCCTTACCCAATGATGAATTCTCTTCTTTGTACCGGTACCCAACTATGCTAACCAAGATTCTGCATGCACTTCTTTATTCAAACCACACTTATCCACTAAGTCAAGGTTAACATAACTATAATTAGATCTAGAGTCAATCAAAATAGAAACAACTTGATCACAAATCTTACTGTCTGTCTCAATGATAGATGCATAGATACGAAGAATGCTCTACCCAACATCCCCAACAGTATGCACCCCCTGTGCACTATAGATTTGAGGCCTACCACCCTGATTCTATAGACACTTCCTCTTAATATGCTCCTTACCACATGTCCAACACTACAACGTCTTGTACCATCACCTTAATTATGTTGTTGTGACCCATGTCCTTGTCTAGCTATGTTGGACTTCTTGTATGGTGCATTATTCTCTTCCTCTTCTGCATTCTGAGGCATTTTTATTTTCAGTTATCATTTACCTTTACCTTTATCTTTCCCTTTCCATCCTTACTGAGATTCACTCTTACGCTTTTATGGATTGTAACAATGTTTCAACTTCCCAATAACTTCCTCAAGTGAGCAAGGCTTATCATACTCAATCTGATCTCTAAATGCTAATGGCAATCCACTGAAAAATCTCTTAACTTTGGCCTTTTCATCCTTAAGATATAGTACATACCTCAAAAGCTCTAAGAACCTGGTCATATACTCCTCATCTATCATTGATCCCATTTTGAGCTCATAGAATTCCTTGGCTTTGTTGTCGTAATACCTTTCTGAAAAGTATTTCTTCCTGAAGAGTCTCTTGAATTCATGTCAACTCAACACTTCTTTCTTGATGTCTCTGACTAGTTTTACATATTTCCACCAAATGTTTACTTTCCCTTTGAGGCTGAAGATAACTACTTTGGCCTTCACATTCTTTGTGTACTCATGCATTTCAAATAACTTCTTCATCCCAAGTAATCAAGCCTATGCATCCTCTAGCTTCTTCAAATCTCTATCAAAGGTATGTGGCCTATATTTCTTAAACTCATCTGCCAAGTATCCCCTATCACTCCCCCTGTAAGGGTGATAATGATGACGATCGTAGTGCCTGTCAAAACCAAAAATAGAATAGTACTTGTGTCCATTACCTCTCCTATCCAAAGTATCCAAGATCCTACCATCTCTGATCGTGTCATCTCTATCTGACTTGTGCCTACCATGAGACCTACTGCAATATGCCCCATTAGTTTTTTCCTCCTTCCCATGGTTGATTTGAAGTGGTCCCTGTCTCTGCAATTTTGAAAAACTCTGAAGGATCACTGCATTAAATTCTACTTGTTTCCCCTATGCTTACATGATTCTATCATTATCTGCCTTGCAAATCCTTAATTCTTCCTTCAAGCTTCTCAATGTCTCTGCTAAATCAGAAGAATTCCCAACACCACACTGCTCATCTAATCCATAGGGAGAGTCTTGTGAATTATAGTCTACCATATTGTTAGTCATATTTGTTGTTTTCTTCCTGCAAGGTGTATCATGTAAGCTAAAACAAAATATAAACATAATCAACATACCTCAGTATAGTTCGGGGAGGATATCTCATTTGCAAGATCAACCTGATTAGCGCAATACATGTATAAAAATAATCATAACAATACATAAACATCATTTCAACCATTATCAATGCATGACCATACCGAACACATACCATGACCTCATGCACGACAACTATCACCATGTCAATGTATGCATAATCAGCATATGTATGACATGCATGCATACATGATACATACAAACAATGACATGCATGACCAGTGCATAACCAACCTATATTCATGATAAACACATCCAACAACACACCATCCACTTTCACATGGTGACACCACTTCAACCATGACCAATACCATGCATACACAATAAGCACATAAACCACAAGCATAGAGAACACATAAGTAATCGACATGAATGCATGACTAACACATTGCCCATCCAATCCAAAGGGTAAACCATGCTCTGATACCACTTTGTAACACCATCCTCCCACATTTACCCAAGTTAACCGATCCACTGGGGTAAACATGTGACGAGAGGCTACTATGATCTAATTCAACTCCCCATGTACAGTCAAGGAAGTGGAACTGACACAACACAACCAATCTGACCTTCTACACAGACTACAGATCCTCCAAGACCCAACCAACCTTTCAGGTGACCAACCCCTGAGGAAACTTAACATTTTATTGACCTAGGGTCTTAGTCGCTCCCAAGACATGGGAATTCATGCAATTGGGACCCTCTAGTTGCTCTCACAGCAAGGGCATGCAAGTGACTGGGATCTTTTTCAGCTAGTTCAGAGCCAACGACCCCAAATTATGTGCCATTTTTTTAGGGTCATGACTTAGACCACTGCCTAAAACTCCATGGAATTTCCAGAAATGAAAAGTAACATCAGAACAATCATACTAATACAAATACTTGAATAAGGACTTGACTAGACCCCTACTATTCATGACAAACATTTTTTCAAACATGTCACACATATGAATTCTACAGGTCATAACAAAAAATCTGAGCATAAGGGTCTCATACTTATCCGAGAATCGCTAAGAAGCATTGATTCCTTATTAAATTAACTAAATTATCATATATTAGGTCATATATTCATTGTTCATTCATTTACAAATCAAAACATGATGAGAGACATACATCATCACTGACATAAAACATACTCATAACCAACATATAAACAACATAAATAAAAAAGATACAACATCCATTGAATCCACAAATAAACCAATAACTTTACACATGAAATACCAAGGAGAAGGAACTCTTATTAATGAATGAAAAAGCCAACCTAGTTTGGGACATCCAAGAACCACCCGACCATAGATTGGCTGAACCAAATATTTCTTTCAACCAATCACCCCCATGCCATATTCCAAGTATGAATGTGGGGCTCATAACCAAAAAATAAAGCAACGCTTCCCAAGGCTACACCACCTCACCCTCATCAATAGAACCATGCTTTATTGCAATCCACACCATATCACTAGGCCCTAAACAAGCATGGATTCCACAAGATTTCTCCACCTACACCATGAGGAATTTTATTGTCTCCTCATCTCTAGGCTTTACCATAATCCATATTTTGATTCAAGGATCACTAGGCCATAATTGAGACTCTGCCCTCTAGGCTTTACCATATATCCTTCCATTCACCAACCAAGGATTCCTAGGCCTGATCTAGGTCACCCACATCTATGATTTACCATATATCCCACCATTCACCATTCGAGGATTCATAGGCCCACCTAGGAAACACAAAATCCAAATTTACCACAACCCATAGTCTAGTTCAGGGGTTACTAGGCCAAGGATTTACCGCAATCCACAGTCTGGTTTAGGGATCACTAGGCCATGCGTTCTTTCTTTCAGAGGTCCACCTCACTCAGTTTGAATCTATATGGAAATGCATCTCAACCAAAACATGAGGACCCCATCACACCATGGCTACCCCAAAATGGAAAGGCTAGGTTGGAGAACACTGTCACACCTGGAAAAACCCATGCCCATGACAACAAGAGAACTAAGAACCCACATGTGCATGCTAAATATAACAAGGAAATCTTACATGCAAATCAATACCTACAAATAATCATGTTGTAGCTGCTTGAGCATGCTCTTCTTCGCCTGATCCTTTCTTTCCGTTTCCTTCTTTCCTTTTCTTGATCCAATGCTGAAGTGCTCGAAGAAAATTGTAAGTGTCCAAGAGTGTGAGGGAGAGAATAGAGAGAGAGCTCCAAAACTGAACTGTCAAAATGTTACAAACTAATCCTCAAATTTTTTTTTATTAATGAGGCCTCTATTTTCTTCAATTTTCCATTATTTTCCTTCATTTTCCTCCTCACATGCAACCTGTGACCTTTCACCTTTCTTTTCTCCTAATTTTCATTATTTTCATAAATAAAATTCCAATTAATGTCGCATGCCTTTCCAAAGTATTTTCCATTGCCTTTGCCAATTTACTTAGCCATAATAAACCAAATGAACACCCACACTAGGGTGTTTTGCCCAACATTCAGCTTGGAATAAGTGTCCGATAACCATGGTTATTATTTTTCCTTTATTAACTTTATTTATATGTAATTTTCACCAAGGTTGTTACATATGAGATCCTTATTTATGTATGAGATGTTGCACAGAGCAAATACCGTTGATCATGGATGCCATATCATTGTATAGGCCTTGCATTTAGAAGAGCACACTAGTGTGCATTTGTAAAATTCATGCATCATTATTGTTTTATTTTTTTGGTGTATTGGTCATGAAAAGACCCATGTTGCACTCATTGTAAAATTCAACCATGTATGGTCTATTAGGATCAAGTCATGTCATGTATGTAACCCCATTCTTTTGCGTGATTGATGTAGTTAAGGGAGCATAAATTCATTGGTTATAGAAGAAGTCATGGATAGTCATGTATTTGAGTTGTAAAGTCTTGAACTTATATTGCATATCTTTAGAAGGTCCAGCATATGGTCAGGGGGAGCATGGTCACTATGAAAATTGCATGGTTCATATCAGTAGATCAAATTGATAGTGATGAGCACTACAAGGGAAAATACTTCATTCAGCTTGGTTCCACCATTTTCTATTGATGTCAAAAGGGGAGAGAAGACTTGGTGTTCGCAGGTGGTTTCCGAACACCAAAGTGGTTTCCATCAAGTCCAAAGGGGGAGATTGTTGGCATTATGGCTAATCTGTTGTCCTTGTTGGAAACCTTCTTGAAAAATATTGCCTTGATGTCAACCTAGTTATAATATGATGGTTATGGAACCAATGTGGATAATAGGAATATTGGTACAAATATTATAGAGGATATGGAAGAGAATTGGCAACTCAGTCACAGGATGCATGAAAAATGTGAAATTTGAGAACTATACACAGTTCCTGTGAAGAAGATTTGTGTACATACGCAAGTTCTATGAACAAAAGTCATGTACACAATCTAAACCATGGAAAAATAGATACCAGGGGCCATTACCATGGTAATTTCCCATAGTATTGTAATGACAACATCTATTTGATCATGTTAAGCAAATACCATAAACATTGCCAAAGTATTTTCGTGTGGTATTGGAAAGGAAAAAAGATATATAAGGAGATGGATATCAAGTATTTATGTGTGTAAGTAATGGATTATTAATGTGTGAACTGATATAAAACATGTGTGCACTAGGGAGTAAGGGGAAGGCCCAAATCTGAAATATCTAAAGATGTATTGAATATATGCTTGATTGATTTTTTTTGTTGAATTTTTTTTGAATTTCTAAATCTGTGGTTATAGTAGGGCTATGATCTAAATGTGTTTGCAGAGATATGTGATTTTGACAATAAAGTATGCAGAATGTGTGTCGTGTTTGTAGAGAAGATTTGATTAAGTAGTTTAAGATACTTATGCAAGTTTTCTTTAGTATTGTCGCATACATAAGCATATATGATTCAATATTGTCATGTATAAACTATGTGATAATATATTAAGTATGTTGAAATTTATACATGGGTTTAACACATGATGAGCATGTATATACATAGGTCTGCTTAATAACAACCACACATATATTCCGAGTTAAATCTAGTCAGGGCTGCTTGATGATGACAGTTGATGAGTTTTGTGGTATTTTTTGTTTTTTATCAATGATTTCTTGATTAGGATAGTTTGTATATGTTGTGGTTTGGTTGTGCATTGATTTTATCTGGTTTCATTGGTTGGTTCAATATTCAATAGCTTGTTAGTGATTCAGTTGGTTTACAGTACCTTAGTGATTTAGACTTTGAGATTCGGTATTTCAATTTAGAATATTGGTTTGGGATTATTGTTGCTAAGGTCCAGTATGAAAAAATTGATGAAAATTAGGCTACAAGTTTTGATGTTTATTTGAGACAGGTGGATCTAATATGAAATGTTATGAAACATGGTCCACGAGGGGTGTTGAGGGTTGGAGCCCTCAATAAGGGGGTCAGATATTCCTTCTAGTGGTAGTTGTTAAACTTCTTTAGGGGGCAGGTTCTCCTTACTGGTAGGATTTGGTAAACGAGATCAAGGGGTTGAAGCTCCCTTCCAATGGGTACTGGAGAATGAGTGGAAGTTGTAGCTGTTAGAAAATCAGAAAGGCAAAAAGATTTTCTTATGTTAATAATTACTTGTGATATATTTGAGTTCTTATTAACTTTCTTATGTTCTTCTTTTATCTTTGTTTCATCAATCAATTATCAAAATAAAAACATGTAGATTGAAGACACCAGATGTAGACACTCTACTAGGGCTAAAACCCCTATATAGGGGAAAACCCTGTCAAAATATTCCACTAGAAAATTCAAGTTAAGATAGACCAAGACCCTAGACCTAAAAACCTTCCTCCTCCACCAAGTCATCCTTTCAATATAATTCAAGAACTGTCAATAGTATCTTCTTGTCCAGCAAGAATAACCCAACAACAATCCAGAATTTCGGCCCCCAGCAATTCAAAATTTTGGCCCAGCTTTAGCATTGTGGTTTCGTCCCCTCCAGCAACTCAACAACTTCATACGTGTGTGCGAGAGAGAGAGAATTTTGACTTCTTTTGCTTGATAGAGATATCATTCTCCTTCACTAGCCCTTTCCTCTTCTTCCCTTGAATTTCACACTTTTTTTGGCTACAAAAGTTTCAAATCAAACTTGTTGATTAAGTGCTCCAAATGAGGTTGAATTACTACCTTTACATAAGAGTTTTTGCCCCTTATTTAGGTCGACTTGTCTAGTTTGAGGCCGACTTGGTGGAGGAGTCATATAAGACCTAATTTACATTAAAATATATTTCTTTCTTGACAAATAGAGATCAAGAAAGGTCTTTTACATTATGACATTGATAATAATACTTGACATAAACCCCAAAAGCCTTGAATGGAGTATTTGACCTAAAAACAATTGACCCAAGCATGAAACCCATTATTTAATAAGTCAATTTCTCTAATAGTATTTTCTTTTCTTTTCTTTTGATAAATACATTACATCATGACTCAAAAATAATTATGAAGATCGACACTAGTTACATTCTTCAACACTCCCCCTTAACTAGGGAGGTATTCATAATTACATATATACAAAGGTACATGGAAGATGTCATAATGATATGCTCTATGAAGAGTCATAACACACTCAGTGCTGCAGACTAGATACCTGACCAGGGTATTCTATTCGGGGGGGACTAAGGGGACTCAAGCTTTAGCCACTCTAGGTACCATCAGAATTTTAAGCTCTACCACAAACCAAGGATCTAGGTGTGTATCCAAAGTCGGAGCTCCATCACCATCACCACCCTACCTCTTCAAGATCTTGACATCAACACATAGGCTGACCAAATTTCCTCCCAAGCATCTTTCCATAAGATACTTCATCTCTCCCTATCAATTAAATCAAATATATCCATTTTTCCAAGCATGCTTCCAGAGTGTTCAACCTTTTTATGGAGAGATCCTGCACAATCACAACCCCAATTAGTAATAAACTTTCAGATATAAGTAAACATAAACCTTTGAGGTCCTTAATCATTCTGATGCTACTTTCATCATGAAGTTACAATTTGTTAGAATCTTTCTTCTTCTTTCATTTCTTCAGCATCACCAAATATATCCTCACACCTTCTCAAGTATTTTGTTTGCAACTTTATGAAACATAAACATCCATCTATAATACTTTTGCTTACTTCAAGGTATTCACTGTCATAATATACCCTCCCTCTCAGCTGGGGAGATATACCCTTTCTTCTATCTAGGCTCCCTCTCAACTTGAGGAGATCAATCACTTTATAATTTCAGAGAAGTATTGATTTCTTTCTTATGGCATCAAGGTCATCTTTATCTTCAGAATTTTTATAACTTCCTAAATCATGCTTATTATCATGTTCAATAATGAGCATCTTCAACACCATGAAGATTATGTACCTACAGATCTTTAACAACAAGTACAACCAAATACAAATATACATAAGCACGAAGGAAACTGTAATATGTTTATCCTGTCATTACAATGAAAGCATCAAATCATTCATGCTTTAGACATCAAATACCTATATCAACAAGAGACACATCTTTTTATATAATAGACTTCAATTTCTTGTTAGGGTTTTGTCATAAACCCTAGATTTCATCTTCAAGACATAAAGCCTTAGATATCAGAAATTCAATAACAATTCAATCATTGTACAATATATCTAAGGTTTTTACAAAAAGATTTTAGAATTACATGTCAGACTCTACTAGGGTTTGTTGCAAACCCTAGATTTTATCATCAAAACTAAATCATATCAAAAAAAAATATCATCATATCCTAGAATATCAATTTCTACTAGGGTTTTGTTACAATCCCTAGATTTCACAAACTAAATCATTAAGTCAACATACTTGCATATACATAGCTAGTATGCACTAGTATTTAACATTAATATCAATTAGGTAAACCCAATACACAAACATCAATACATCGAAGTTAGATATACAACAATTTTCACCAGGATAGTGTTTCGATCAAACATACAAACATACACCTAGGGTTTTCTTCCTAAGATCTTATTATAACTATTAGAAATGAGTTTTTCATAAACCATAATTCACCAAACCCTAACTATCAAGGGTTTCATTATATAACTTAGAAATTAACAACAAACCCTAAAGAAATAGGGTTTTATTATGACATTATCAAAGCCTTAAACTTCAAAAGAATAGGATTTATGACTTTATCAACAACCCTAAGAGGAGTAGGGTCTTAACATTATTAACATTGACATACTCTTAGCATCAAGAGGCTAGGGTTTCATAATCAACCCTAAAGGTTAGGGTTTTACAAGAATAATCAAAACGATAGTATAACAAGGGTATATTCAATCTAATGATTAATCACCCTAACATGAATCTCTATGATTCAAAACCCTAGACATAACGATGTCAATAATGTAAAGAAAATTTCAAAATACAATGAACATACCTTTTCTATGAAGAGAACATCGTAACGTAACTTGTAGTTTAAGACATACCCTGAATTGTTCTTTGGAAAACATTGTAGGACATCAATTATTGAAGGGATTCCTTTGAAACAAAAATTCTTCCATGCTTCAAGTTTATCCTTTGAAGTATCCTCTATAAACTATGAACATTAACTAAGCTTTTCTAACCAGAGAAAATATAAAGAAAAAGGTTATTAGCATACAATACAAACAAATCTTGATGTGAGGAGGAAGCCGAACATGAAAATATGAAGCAAAGAACAACACACTTATCTTTTTGGTAAAAATGGTGGAGCCTTCCGCTTAATTCAATCTTGAGGGGTACCTACAACTTTATCAAAATAATTCAAAAATGTTCTAACAAGGCATGTTAGACCTACAAACTCTAGAAATTAAAACATAAAGGAAAACAATACAAGACTAAGAATGATATGTAGTAGAGGACATAGTAGTATAAGTCCTTGAATTCTGATTCCTCAGTCTCGTTCTTATCAGGTGGAGCTTCATCAATAATATTTTCTTGTTCCCTATCTCTCTTCTTATTCCTTGGATTCTCAAGACATTGATTCTTGTAATGACCCATCTTATGACAGTTGTAACATTCAATTTTGGATAGCTCAAATTTCTTCATTGGTCCTTTGAAAGTCTTGAAGGTTCCCTTTTTCTTATGATGAGAAGAATAGGTATTAGAGGTATCTTTGTAGAAATTTTGAATAATTTAACACATATTCAACAGAGATTATCCTGATCATGTACTATTGCGGAAAACATACACAATACATAAGCTCCTCTACATTGATCATCAATATAGCAGGATCAATAACAATAAAACATCAAGAGCATTCACACATTAACACAGTATGTATCCTGGGGAAAGCATCTCGCTAAAAACCCCAACTATCTGTATATTAATGGTTGAGTCATGTAACATTACACAACATAATACTTCTCACAAGTATTTCCACCTCTGTTACACACAATACAGCTCAGATCTGAATCAATCAGTGGCTCAAATCTCCTTCGCTGCTTGCCTGCCTCCGCTGCTCAATACCTGCTCAAGAACTGATGATAATTCCAAGGCAACCACGTATTTCCTTGGAAAAATCACGTGAGCACAAGCTACAATGCGGGAAAATACGTGGGAAAACTCATTGGCATACTCAATCCCTTGATTGTGCAAGATCTGATGCACAACTATAGTCACAACTGATAGCAATCTGATTCTCTAACACCTGTCACTGCTGAACTGAACATGCACTGACATGCAACTGAGTTAACTGATGTATTCATAGTTGTATTATGAGTTAATAACTTGTGAATTAATTAATAACTAATTCACCCAACTCATCTCTAGTCTATTTGCCAGTTAGACTAATTACAACCAGTTTAACAAAGCTAAACTGAACACAACTCCATCCACTGCACCTCCAGTCCACTAAACTCAACTCACTTGAGTTCTAACTGAAGTCATGCATGCAAATATTCAACTGACTCATAAGAACCGCGTATTTCCTTCTGCAGTTCCATGTGCCACCTCTGTAGCTCGAACTGAAGTGCTCCAAGAGAATAAGACAAAGTTTATAGTCCAAATATTATTGTGAGATAATAATATTTGACTTTTCTATTTTTGACAGCAGTCTAAAAATAGACTTGATCACTCACACTGTGATCACTCACACTTTCATCAAAAATAGAAGTCCATCTATTTTCTCAACTTGATCAATCATCCACAGCAACCTGCAATCCATAGACATGATCCATATGTCTAAAAATAGACATAGTCTAAAAATAGACTTGCGCCAAAAATAGCCTGCGGGCCCACCTAGTGAAGGCGACTCTTTTCACTAAGCTCCATCATCTTGTTGCAATCTCAACACTCCCTCTCGACAAGATATGGATTATCAGCAACCCCTATCCTGCCTCGATGGTACTCGAATTTGCTCCTGGTGAGAGCCTTCGTCAGAATATCAGCATCCTGATCCTCCGTTGGAATGTACGAAAGTAACATGATCCTCCGCTGCACACAATCTCTGATATGATGGTACCTGATGTCAATGCTGCCATATACTTGGCCTCTTGAGCTCCCTTCCCAATCTGCATCCATGAAGCCACATAGCTTCACCTCATCTAATCCATATCCTGATGTGCCTCTCTTGAGCCTGCA
>APFE030761029.1:0-14061 GCA_000404065.3 Pinus taeda | reverse complement strand
GATACAAGATTCCAGCCTCTGGATCTCTGGGATGAGGGATCCATATATAGATGATTGCAGGGGGTGAGTCAGCTTCTAGGATTTTGATTAGTGTCTTCTCTCTGATAGTTCTTGATTGAACTTGGAGATTGATGACCTCTTACTCATCGTTGGGCGAATTCAGAGAGGCAAGTGTCACAGGAGAAGTTTCTGGAAGATTCCATGATCATCCACCTTGCAAATTGTCTCTTCCATTTGTCTACTCTCACCCATCGCACCCTACAGGAGGGCTTTCCAGTGTGCATCGCACTTTTTACACTGAGTAGGTGAGATGCATTGCACCCTCTACACTGAGCAGTCTGTATGGTCCAGTTTTGACCAGTTCTGAGAAGTTTTCTGTGGAGAACTTCTGGGAGATGATGTAATCAGCTGACCTTGTTCCTTTAGGGTATCAAACGACACTTTTAGGGACTCAGAAGCCCTTGGTTTATGGACATATGTGATTGGGGTTGCAGTGCCCAAATATGTCTATAACAATAGTCCTTGGTTAGGGTTACACGAAGGCAATATATCAGGGCACATATCGTAACTTGCACACAGGGTCATCCAGTGAGGTCATTCGACCATCTCAGGCATCTCAAGGGTGTGGAAACATGGTTCTAGCACCCTCCCATACTACTTCGAGTGAGACCTCAGTCCGCGCTCCGCCGACTATTGCCGAAAGGGCCAGTAGTATCGAGATTTGCTTGGCTAACGAACTCGGAACCTGTGTCAGGCCCCCATAAGCCAACATAGTCAATGATATGTTTTCAATCTTGGACATGAATCAGACTCTATAAATGCTGATACACCTCATTGAATTCATCATCCTCTAAATATGTCTCTTTATATGCATCATGGATGAATGGCTTCACGTGCATAAGAGTCCCAAAAGTTGTGATATTTGATGTGGGTGGCATTTAAAGCATGTCGACCAACTTGTTTGTCTTTCCCTTCTTATACTTCATCACCAAATGAAATTGTTGTAAAAGCTCATCCACTTGTAACGCCTTGTTTATTGTATCTTACTCTAGGCCTGCAAGTATTGTAACTGTTGGTGATCTATGTGGATTATTATCTCCTTTCCCATTAGGAAGTGCTTCCACTTCATCATAGATTTCACCATGGCATAGAGCTCCTTTTCATATGCAGGGAAGTTAATAATTTCCCCATGAAACACTTTAGAATGTTAGCATACAAGCCTTCCTCCATGCATCAAGAAAACGTCTATAGCATACCCACTCTTATTTGTCTCCACTTCAAAAGGGTGTTGCAAGTTTGGTAATGGAAGAAATGGTGCTTGACTGAGCTTCTTGTTTAGCTCCTCGAAAGCCTTTTGCTGAACTTTTCTCCACTAGAAACTCTTGCCACTTGTTGTTATGGCATGGAGTGCTGATGCTACCACTAAAAAGAGGCTATGAATTTACTCTGGTACTCTGCTACCACAATGAAACTCTTGACCTTAAAAACATTAGTATAAATTGGCCATTTCATGATAGCCTCCATCTTGGAAGTATCTATCCTCACTTATGTCCACCATTCACATACCCCAGATACACCAAAGATTGCTATAGAAACTCACCCTTTTTGATATTTGCTAGCAGTTGATGCTTCCTTAGTGTTACCAACACCTGTGTCAAATGTGAAAAGTGCTCCTTTTAGGTATCTCTATATAGTATTATATCATCCAAATAGACAGATAAAAACGAATATACAAAAGGTCGCAGTACAACATTCATTAATCTAATAAACATATTTGGTGCATTACATAGGCCAAATGGCATGACAGCCACTCATAAAAACCTTGCCTCATATTCAAGGTGGTCTTCCAGGTATATTCTTCTTTGAATCGAATTTGGTGATATCTAGACTTCAATTCCAACTTGGTGCAGTATTTTTCTTAATGAAACTGATCCAATATATCATCTATCTTAGGGAGGGGGTATCTGTTCTTGAGAATGATTTTTTTCAACACCGTGTAATCTATACACATCATCCAAGTCCCATCCTTTTTTGGCAAAAATATGATGGGTCACCCACATGGTGATGTACTCGGTTGAATGAACCCATATTCCAATAATTGGTGAGCCCTAGCATTACATCAAGAATTTCACAACTCCCAAGGGCTCCTCAACTCAATTTATCAACTCAGGGTTTGTACAAAATTTGAGGTGACAGTGTTATATGCAGAACAAATAGGGTTCAACTCACACCACCCTCAGTTATAATATTAGCTCAAAAAGTGCTCAAAGACCCTTCCTTCTACTGAATTAGAATGAAATCTTGACCCCCACAGGACCCATCATGACATTCTTATAGGATGTTAAATACCTCCTCTTCCTTGTCACATCTCCTTAAAATCTTATCTAGTCTCAGTTTGAAAAGATTGCCCCCAATCCAAGTGAAAGCAGCTCTTTTCCTTACAATAATTCTCTTCTCCCTAGATGACATATTTGGAGGAAATCTCCCAGCAACCAGGTAGTTGGATATGTCAGTAAACCAAGGAGAGAAAAATGAGATAGAAAATAGGTGCTCATTTGGAAGTTGATCATCGACCATCCCTTCATCATCTGTGGGCAAAGTGAGTCTAGACAAAAAATCTACAACTACATCTTCTTTTCCTGGCTTATCAATGATAGTCAAATAAAATTGTTGTAAAAAAAAAAAAAAATATATAATAATCATAGCATTCACATCAGGCCTATTCATTAAATATTTTATAGCCGCATGATCAATATGCACAAAAGTTTGGTACCTAGTGATATAGTTCCTAAATTTGTTTAACGAGTGTACAAAAACTAAGAGTTCTTTGTCAAAAAAGTTTCCCACCTATATCCCCCCACAGGAAGGGAAGGAAAAAGTGCCTAAGGATCTCGAAGAGAACAAGAGCTCGCTCCAGACCCCGCTCCTTGCCTACAACATCATTTTTTAGGGCACACACCTAGGACATGTTCTGAGCTTGAAATTTGAAGATTGGGACCTCGCTGACCAAGAGAAGTTCCCTTACCTTGAGACCACACATCTCATGAAGCCTAAGAATAACACTGTGGTGGGGGTTATAGAATTAGAGCCATGAAAGTTGTTGCGCGACGTGGAAAAGGCAGGGCTACTTAACCTGCTCTAGGTGCCGCATTTCCATCGTGCCCCAATATCAATTTTCGTCATCAGGAAGCTGCTCTGCTTGGTGCATGGGGGGTGTTTTTGGTTGGAGGAGCCCATGCCCATCATGGAAGACTTGATTCACTGCATTGCGCAACTTCCATGCAAAGGCGAGGACCCCATGGACATCTCAGAGGGGAAGAGAAGTGACTTGGCCATTGGGGAGGCCATGAAGAAGAAATACAAGCTGGCGAAGAAGAAAAGGGGCTACACCATATCCAACATCAATGACAAAGTAGTGAAATTGGTGACCCAAATACTGGCCAGTAAGGTTATGCACAAGTGTCGTGTGGATGAGGTACCCACGCCAGTGGTAGCACTTGTTAAACAATGTGCAGAGGGGGTCCAGTTTAACTAGTCCGTGTTCCTCTGCAAGGAGTTCCTGGAAAATTTCTGTGAGGCCCAGGAACAAGGAAAAACATTCCACTATGCATGGCTTCTACTGTCCATAGTGCTCGTGGAAAGAGAATTGCTGGAGGACAGTCAGTTCCCCATAATTGATAGGGATCTGCTAGAGGCCGCTAAGTATGCTTCGCTCTGGGCCACAAAGGATGCGAACCGGATCTGCGATAGTAAGATATTTTGGGTGTTCATGGAAATGAACCATAGGATGGGGATTAACCACAAGCCATGGTTATCACCCACTTTCTACAACATACTGCAAAGTTTTAAAGAGTTTAAAGCGGACCTCTACTGTTTATGCATCCGAGCGTGCAAGGATCCGGCCAAGAAATCGCAAGAGCTACTCTTTATAGCCATGGATGATGTAATCCTTAATGTACTGGAGACATGGCTACTGGAGTGGTGCACTCTAGACATCACAAAAATAGATAAGTCTATGGCGCAGAGGAAGAAAAAGGAGGCTAAACTGCGCATGGTGCAGTTGGCAGAAAAGAGAAGGAAGGAGGAAGTGGCAGCGGAAGTGTAGGATTCGCAAGATGCTGCAGAAGTAGTCGCTAAACAGTAAAAGGCCACCACAGCAGTAGTAGTGTAGGAGGCACCTGAGAAGGCGCAAGAGGGCCCGAAGTCACCTTCGAAAGAGCAGGAGAAGGAAAGGGAAACAAAGGAAGAAGAGGGCAGCGCGGATCCACAAACTGCATCAACCCAGCTGAACTGCCAGCACCCGACTGAGAAAACGGGGTCGTGCAAGAAGGTCAAGGCATTAAAGTAGTTTATTGACCCGATCATCCTTACCGAGGGTGATCTGCATGACATCCGTGAAACAATGCACAATGTCACCTACGAGACCCTCTAGTATTTTATACAGGAGAACTAAATTGTGTTGGGGGCCCTCAGAGCACAGTTGCAGGAGTTGAAGGTGTGCACTCCTCAGGCTGGTACCCTTTCGACTAGCCTCACAGTAGGGACAACTATAGCAGAGAATATGTTGTGTGCTCAGGTGACAAACATGGTAGTGTTGTGATAAGGGGCACTAGTGACAACAAATGAGGCCGACATTAGCACACTCAAGGGTATCGACATCAACATGGTTGCACTCCCATGGGATACATTATATATTCTACAGGATTGGATTACTACAGAACTGCAGGCTAGGGAGAGTCGCACACTGCAAGTAATAAGCGAGCAAAAGATCAACATGGAATAGTTGAGCTTGTAACGCGATGAAGTGGCATCGTAGAACCAGCAGCTAGTACAAGTACTGGATGAAGCTTGTCAAAGCATCCCTGAGCTAGCCATCCCAGCAGACACACCAACAGAGGTGCACATCCATAGGCTAGCAGTAGGAGTGCACAAGGCACGGGAGGAAATGACAAAGGCTCAGCTGGAATTGAACCTTCAAATCGCAGGGCTATGGTTGAATGCATAGTTATCCACCCCTGCGGAAGTAAGGGAATAGCGCGCCAGTGCTTACAGTGGGACTAGATGAGATCGGCATTGCGGTGAGAGACTGCACCAGAATGTTGGAGGAGTCATTTAAGGTCAACATGAATCTGCAGGAGGACCCCAACATCCAGCGCTTAGAGATAGAGGTACGAGAACTCCAACAATAGTATGAAAGCATCAAAGGAAATGTGCAGACAGTGGCCCTCACTCAAAGGCTCGTGCGGGTGCAATAGGAAAAAGCGCTGAAAGAACATGTGGACACGGCACGACATAAGGAATTAGTCCTAAAGGCATGCGTTCAACCTTGGATCGACGGGGCCTTCACCATCATAGCAGCAATTGAAGGCAAGCTCACATAAATGCAGGGGACATAGGCACAGATGCACAGAAGCAGTTCCGACACCACAGTGTCAGAACAATGCGTACAACAGATCCAACAGGTAGCAGCTCAGTGCGCTGCCGAGCTTGCAGTAGTTTAAGCAGAGTTGGAGGGACTCCGCGTGAAGATCTTCGCACCAATAGAGTGACTCGAGGGCAAGTCACGATGTTTGTGTTGGGGGCCTGTTGGGCATGGAATCCCCCCAAGGCATGTTTTGGGGCTTAAAGCCCAAGTTTCGACCAAGTCCTTTGCAAAAGCTCTGCGAATTGTGGGCACAGAGCACGAAGTCATAATAGAGTCACAGGGTTGTCCGCCCTCATTTTTGTAATGTAATGTTGGCTTGATAGACCTACCCATGGTCCGCGAACCATGGGATTGTATAAATGGAGCGAGGCTCTAAGTATAGAGAGGAAAATGAATGAAGAATGAAAGCATGATAAGTCTAAGTGATTGAGTCGAAGTGTAAAGGGTGTCTTTGGGTCGTAGAGTAGAAGAAGGCTTTTCAACTGAGTGCGCAGAGGTCTAGTAGTCAGCAACTGAGTGCGCAGACCCCTGCAGCTAAGTGGGCAGGGAAGGTCGAGTCTGTAACCATTGGAATAAGTAATAAAGAGAACTTTACCATATTTTTATGTATCTTTTCCTATTTTAATGTATGATTGGGTATAAATTGAAAATGTACTATTTATTTGTTGCACGAACTCATATGAATGTGTTGTATAAATAAAGATAACATAAGACATCCATTTATGCGAAGATAATTAACTGGTAAGTAAGATCTCAGGCTTGTCTTAGGGAAATAGAACAGAGCGCTTCTCTAGCAGTGCAGAAGCTCCACAACCCCTATTTAGGACTATGCGAAGGTAGTGTATCAGGGCATGAGGAATAGGGAAGTGCGTGAAGTAACCCGCACGTAGTGATGAACATTTGGATCGAACTAGACCCTCAGACATCTCAAGGGTGTGGAAACCCAGTTCCAACACACCCCCATACTACTTCGGGTGAGACCTCAGTTTTTGCTTCGTGGACTGTTGCTGAAAGGGCTAGTAGTACAAGGATTTGTTTGGATAATTAACTCCGAACCTGGGTTTGGCCCCAACAAGCCAATAATCTGATAGACGAACTTCTTGCACTGTTGGAAAGACATCCATGTCTAGAATAACATGAAAAGTGTTGTGATAAGGAAGAAAAATTTTACCCCAAGAAAATGTAGTTTGGTGCCTCAAAATAATATTGGAAGGTTACAGACCTTGTTTTTGCAAATTGGGTCTCGGTAGTAAAAAAGGTCCTGTGAGTTGATTCCTCCACTTTTTCCACTCTAAATGCATCAATATGGATGAAAAATAATACAATTATCCAATTTTGATCACACCTCCCCATTTTCAGAGGCTTTTGGTCCAAAAAAGATTCTATTGAATGAAGTGAGGAATTTTTTCCTCCACCTTCTCTCTGGTATACCATTAATCTTCACCCAGAAGTTGTCCCTTCAACCCAATCTTCCAAAGGTCATGTTACCCATTTCTTGTAGCTTTAGATTTCTTCTGAAAAACTATATCTTCTATCAACTCTACCTGAGCAGTTGATTCCAAATCCTACATAGAAGGTAGTACTTATTCCTCTTGATGATCTAGCATGGAAGACTCATAGAGTTTCAAATTGTCTACATTCATAACTTAGTAAATGTGCATGTATGGTGGAAAATTGAGTCGATAGGCATTATCGCCCACCTTTTCTACTATCTCAAGGGAAGCATACTTCAGAGCCTCGATTTTCTAACTAGGCCCCTGCAACCTGTCCTTCTTCAACTATATCCATAGTTTGTCACTCACCTTGAACGATTTATCTATTATGTGTTGATCATGCCTAGCCTTATACTTCTCCTCCAACTTCTGTAATGTTTCTCGTACCTAAATATGGATCTGCCTAATCCTCTCTATAAAATTTTCAGCCCTTAAAGCATCTCTTGTAAGTTTTTTCCTCACTCCTCCTTGATGATCTATTGTAGTGGCTACAAAAACCCTCCAAAATTTTTCCTTAGCTTTGTTTTGGAGCCTCCCTACCAACCTTTCACAGCACCTTGTCTTGCTTCATCAAGTAGACAAGCTTTAGTGTTTTTCTTGCACAAAGACAGCCTGTCAATCAAAGCTTGATGCATTCCCCTCATAGATTGATCACCCAGATTTGGTCTAGCTACAAGCTCAGAAGCTCCCCCAAGAAATTGCACAATTCTGGAGGGCAACCATCCTTCCCTCCAGAAATTGCACACTTCTATCTGGAAACCTGTTGGGCTCCATAATTACATAATCCTGCCAGTCAGGCTTCACTGAGAAGGCTGCACAATCCTTCCCAATACGGCTGCTTAGTCTAGGAATTACACAATCCTGGGCAGTAGTTAGCTTCTTTGCCCATAACTTGCATAAATGTTTTGGGCAGCCAGCCCAGCTCCCATCCAGAAATGCATGTTTTCTCCCAGCAGTTGAGCAACCTCATGCATGAGCAGTTGGGTTGACCAGTTCCACCCGGGACCAAGGAAACTTGACTTGCATTCATGGCTTGCATTTTCCTGGAATAGAAAAAGACAACATGCAAAAAGCATCCCTTGATTCAGGGAGTGATTTTAGCAGTTGGCAGTTACATGCAAAGTTCGTTTTAGAAACTTTCCCCTAAGTGTTGCTTTTTCCTAGATTTGTTGCATGCACGTCATGAGCTCAAAATTATTTATTTGACACATCAGAGCTCATTCGTTCACATCGATCTTGGAGCTCTGACATCCCACAACACATCTAGGACCATTTGACACATCTGGCTCAGCTATTCACAGGTAAGTGGTCTCAACTTTTCTTTTTCAACATTTCTATCTTTTTTTTCTATCTTTTTTTGCATTTTTGTTTGTGTGAGTGTTTTTTCCTTGATTTCTTTGAACGCTTGCTCTCATTTACATGCATAATAACTTGTACTAGCACCATTTTAGTTTTCATTGCTATCTCACTGTTGTCACATGCATGAAACTATTTTGCATAAATGGTTGTCGATTCGGTGACTCGCTTCACCCACATGCATGTTGATCTGTTTATTGAATCTTCCATTCAATGTTTGCATGCATGATCAATCACTTCTGCTTTCACTCAGTGTCACCATGCATTCACTTTCACATTTGTTTCCATTTGCCCGTCGGCAAGTTTTTCCAGCCTTGGCCTGGACTCTGCCTCACTGAGATAGCATTGCAAAATCCAGGGAAGAAAGGATTTGTCTTCCTCTCCAAAAATGTGCATTTCTTCCCAGGCACTATCCTCTAGGACTTCTTTGTGCATTTATGAGGGACATTGACTGATGGCCCAGAAAATTGTATAATGCAATCCCTAAGCCTGCAGTCATTGCCAGCTGGAATTGCACATTATGCGATCCCAACAGTTAACCTGGATTGCGCATTTCTCAAATCCAGTTGTCAGTCTTGCCTCCTAGACAGCCCAGGCTACTTTTTCTGCAGTTTTGGCAGCCAGTCACCCAGCCTCCTAGAAGAAATTGCGCAATATTTGCCTATCATTCCCTAGGTATGTGTTATGTCTTTACCCAAATTTGCTTTGGTTTTTGCTGACAGATTTCTTGCCATGCATGTCGCTTTGTCTCTAGATCTTTCAAGTTTTCATCTGCCTCTTAGCAGTATAGGATCAATAGCCTCTAAGAGAGCATGATCAAAGGACACCAACGAAAGTGCAACTAGAGTAGCAGTTGAGTGGGTGTCTGCATGTCTACTATTCTATGAAGATACCAAGTTGTTTCTAGACAAGGAAATCAAGTTGAAATGGAAAGAGGTCAATGAAGAATTTGTAGGCACTTTTAGGGAAGACCTCGAAGACCACCAGGTGTACGTGAACATTCACAAGTCCAGTTTATACTGGATTGCATATAGATACCCTGCGTTCCCATGCACAAACATGATACAGTGGATCGACTCGCACACTAATCCTGACACGATGACTTTGATTAGTGTCAGTGGGACAAAGCTTGAAACCTTATGGGAAAAGGATTATGATGAGATGTATCAAATTTCGCAGCCCGTGACTATCATGGAGACTCCTTTCAGCTTACCTAGCAGCAGTGCCAACTCCAAAGACATTATGAAGAATTGGGTAAAGGAGCCGGCTAGATTCAGGATGACACCCAACTATATCTACAAGACAAAGATATTGTGGAAGGTGTATCAATACTTGGTCATATTTTCATATCAACTGTATAGCCAAGAAAGCACAGAAACCTTCCCACAGAGTTGGGTGATCGCGCTGGACCAACTGGCCAGAGAGGTTAAACCATGTAACTGGTCTGGCATGTTGGCTCACCAGCTGAAGGAACATGTAATGAAGGCTTGAAAGTCATCCGGAGGTATGCAAGTATAGATCTACATGTTCGACGACGTCTTAGACGGAATCTATGCCTGACAGGAGTTTCTGGGCTTGGAGTAGGAATGGTCACCGATGAAGATTGTTGTGAACATGTATTGTAAGTTGTTTTCCAAATCCAACTTCAAAGGAGTTATCATACGGTTGTTCGATCATTTTGTCACCCCATTTTACAAGATGATATTTGAACGTAAACTGGCCTACATGTCAAAGGTAGAAATGGAGGCACTAATAAACATTGTTGATTCGTATGTCTCACTGTCCGACACCTTCATATGAATGTTCAGCAAAGAGTAGCCTCTGCATGTTGTATTGATGTTTTCCTTGGACATACTCGTCATGCAAGAAGTAGCATATCACATCTCGGTAGGATTGACAGATAGACTGCACCGGAAGAAGAAGGCACCTTGGTTCGCTCTGCTTTTACAGATTGGGTTATATGAGATCCGGAATTTCAAGTAGGCGGATGTCGAAGAAGAACATATGAAGAGGTATCCATTCGACCTCCGAAGCTACAATCCGTATGACCCAAATTGTATTGTGAAAGATCACTGCATGAGAGTATAGTTCGACTGGATCCACAGGGCATTTCATTGGGCCGAGGAGGACCCATGGAGATATTGCTATAATTTCTCCAGAACCAATGAATAGTTCGGCTTCACTATGGAGTGGTTGGTGAAGCAACATGAAGCAGCATCCTGGAGAGCACTAGCACAAGCAGCAGTAGTAGTAGAGGCAAGCATACCAGTGTGTGACAAGGCAAGAGGAAGATTGTCGATCACATGAAGGAGAAGAAAAGCTGCAAGTTCCAAGAAGATCCACTTGTAGAGAAAGAAACTATGGCTATAGAGGAAAAGAGGCAACAACGCGACAAGCGAATCGCGCAAAGGAAGAAGGAGAAGAGAAGAATTGAGGAAACATAGAAGGAGTTGCATGAGCTAAAGGAGAAACTCCAGAAGGAACAAGAGTTACACAAACAGGAGTGGGAAGCACAACAACAATAGGTACAATAGGGGGAGAAACATGTGTAAACAGATGAAACAGTGCATGTACAAGTAGTGGATTCATTAGAACAACTGGCATCAGGTAGACTGGGTGAACCATCATAGGAGCAAGACTTTGCTCATGAGATAGGGCAAGCACTTCAACAGCTGGATGTAGATATGGAGTGACAGGAACTGGAACAGGACACTGACCTCATGCCTTGTCACCAAGAGGTCGACATACCCACTTCACTACATCCAGATAATCAACAAGTCTTAAGGGACCAAGGAGGCACCGAGATCCTTGGGGATCAGCTGGAAGGAGAGATGCACAACATCTTATTCAATGAGTCTCAACATAGACTTGTGCAGTCTCGTAGAGTGTTGACTCCAGACGATCATACATCTCCTGCGCAAGTTGAGGAACAAGTGTTCGTGTCTAATGTGCGCAAACATCCAACAACCTTGGTCGATGCAACCATAGTGTATGCTGAAGCCACTAGCTCAATTGTTCACTTTCTGATAGCTGAGAATGAGCAAATAGCTAAGGAACTACGGACGGCCAAGAAAGGAGGAGAGTTAGTGACAGCGTCCGCCTGAGCTGAACTGAAGAAGGCAATACTAGATGAAGTATTGTCCCTTGACACAATTATGTGAGCGTTGTACTCCAAGTTTGGCACTGTGCATAAGGTAGTCATCCATCTCAACAGATGGCAGCAGTGATGTGCTAGAAAAGAATGTATCTTGACAAACTTGCATGCTGCTATTGATTACATGCAAACATGGACGATGAGATACAAGGGAGCTCTGCTTCACTTGCCTAATATGATGAATGCCAATGTAGTCGAGCTAAAGGCATGTATCTGGAGTCAGATCTGGAACTATGAAGAGCTCCCGCAGCTCATCACTAGTATACAAGCTATTTCCCATGCATGTTTATTCAAGAGTATGGATGTTGTGGTGTGCACACATGTGATCCCATCTATTGGGACTCTCAACTAGGGGAAGACAAAGGCACAGGTCTGACTAGAGCTTGACTCGTACTTCAATGAGTTGATGTGCATTGCCACCAGCCCAAACTTTCCCATCAGTGCAAACATCATGCATAAGTACGTTTTTGGTCCAGTCACATTAAAGGAAATGATGCGCATGCTTACAGATGAGTTGGAGAGAGGAGCCCGAGTAGTGTACCTGGATGCTATGGAGGCAAGAGTCAGGTTCCAGAAAGATTTCACCTTTGATCACACGGACACCATCGCTAACTACCGATCTTGGCATCAGCATGTCACTGTTGATTAGCGCGAGGATGTTAAGGAGTTCTACTTCCACAGTTTTCTAAGTCATAGTGATGTCTTACATGGCTTTCCCAAGCCATTTCTCTCACATGGGTACATGTGCATTGTAATGTAATGTCTTGTCAACAGTAACTCAAGTATCAATAGTTGGATGTAACATTCATAGAGTAGATGAAGAGTCATGAGGGTAATGAGCCTTGGCTTCTCCACTACTCAGAGCTAGTACATCTCTTTGGAGGAGCATGTAGTTGTGGCTGTAACATTTCGCTATCAAAACTAGTGGTTGGACATGGATGTATTGTATGACTGGAACTTACACTTCTTAATATAATAGGAGCCAACACGTTTCACGCATATGTTGTATTGTATTCTATGCTACCTGGTCTACTCTAAATGATATATGTATCTGTTTACTTACACATGCATGTATAGCTATCTGTGTATGTATGTATGAATCTTTCTGAAATGTGTTGTTGGTTCAACCATCACTTTGGATTGCTTGCTAACTTTCCTTCCATGTTGTGTTGCATCTTCGCTCGTGTATTCCCTTCTTAACTACGTGCTATCATAGGTTTCCAAGGGGTGCACTTATCTCAACCCTAATGTGGCAGAACCTCTCATGCACCTTCCTTGGCTCATTGCAGTTGTCACACCCTTGCTACCTATAGAGTTATCTTACTCGCCTCTATGCGAAATTGCAGTCAAGGCATTACCATATGACCCACTGCTGGGACTCCTAAACCAAACGGTTTAAGGTGTAATTGGGACTTTTTACCGAGGAGATCCCCTGACATGTTAGCGGGTCCAGAACCATCAACATTTCTGGCGATAGAAGGAGAGCCAGATGACAAGTTGTGTTATCTCATCCCATTTTAAATATTTTCATATCTATCAAGGATTTGTGTACTCTTCTCCCTCCGTGATGTTTTTTGAATCACGAATATGTCACCATCACAAGGGAGTTTTTCGATCAATTTATTGAAAAAATTATCAAGCAAAAAGAATTTTAATAAATCGATCAACTTTCTTTTTATCGATTGCTAGTGTGACTTTGGGTTCCAGAGCAACCTTGATTTCTGTGTTGGGAGTGGGAATAGTTTGGAGCAAAGGTAGAGGAGCTCCTGCAATGACCTGGTCGCCTTCAACTCCTACAATCCTCTGGTTGCTTTCAACTCCTACAGTCCAATCCTCTGTAAGACAAAAAAAATGAACACGTCATCTGCCAAAGCCATCTCATGCTGGAGTTACTGAAATTCATCACTAATGTTCACATAAAATCAAGCATCTGACAGGAGAGTGATGCAGCAAAGCTGCATCTTTACACAATTTGTGGACCTGTGGGTTATGGGTCCACATACCTTTATCGCAATCTCTACTAGCAAGTTGAAAGCTACACCAGTAAGCATTAAACCATAAATTCATGTGAAGTGCGCTCTGGCACAATACTAACACGAAGCTTCTCCATTACCTGTATAGAAGATCACTCACCCCGGATCCAATAAGAAGAGTAGCCATGCTTCCGCTACGCCACACTAAGATCTCACCCCACGTTGTTGCCTTACAAAAATCCTCACGCAGAATATATGTTTAAACCTGAAACTTATTTCAATAAATGCACACAAATAATACATAAGCTAGAATACATAAAAATACGTTGATTTCAATAATATTTCAATTACAACTATATGGCCTCGATGGGCCAGACCACACACTCGCTCTGGTATTACATTGCATCGGCCTTCCCCATTCTATGCACTCACTCTTAAAGTTAAATAGAGTAACATAATACCGATTGGATCAAGTGAGATCCGATCAATCCCTCACTATGCCGAAGTCTATAACTTATAAAGGATACAATACAACGAATGGATAATTTCAGATCCATTATTTTCTCTTAGGATCTCGTAACAAATTCCTAAAGTCATGCAACTTCGGTATTTTATAACAGATTGACCATATCCCCTTAGTGAGGTAGCTTATAATTAAAA
>APFE030761024.1:932-12779 GCA_000404065.3 Pinus taeda | reverse complement strand
TCTGCGTGAAGGCATATATACGATTGTTAATTACTCAGAGAGAGTTGTATGTCTACTTCTTTTAGGCCTAATAAATGTGATCATAGACCTTCATGAAAGTCTTGAAGTCATTTGGATAGAGTTTCAATAGGGGACCATAGGAAGGTCTAGATCGATCTGAGCCAAAAGGAAATTGGAATACACATCACACAACCTCTGGATGCAGAAACTTGGTTCTATCATCCTACAATACTGCTTCGGATGAGATTGCAACCTACACTATGCAGGTTGTTGCCAAAAGGGCCAGAAATTAGGGTTTTGTTACTGTGAACCTCGGTAAGGCCCCCTTAACTCAACAAAGAAAACTAAGATAATAATTTTTTTATCTACACACCAAAAAATATTTTCTTTATCAAAATTACTACCATTTTGTGCATACAACATGTTTTTTTGGGACACAATGACCCTTACTTCAATGCACATAAACGTTTCAAGTAACAAGCATGCATTGTTGTTTTTGTATGAATAAGATCCATATGCATCTTTTGAAAGCAATCTTTATTTTTCATCAATTTACACACAAAACTCCTATGCAATATTTCTACACTCAAATGCTTGTAGTCTTTAAATAATAAACATAAGTAATATATGCATACAGATTCATCAAAATCCTTCCAAGAAAAATGATCTAATTAACTTGATCTTTTCAAGGAATTTGAAAATCCATGCAAAGACACTTCACTCCAAAGTATAATATGAAGATGCATGCAATTAATATTTTCTATTCAAGAATAAATATAGAAATTCATTTCAAGAATTCCAATATAATAGATATAATTATTGTCCACGTATTACTATTAAGAGTCTACAAAAATTATGTTAATATCTCCAAGAAAATTATCCTCACAATCTTTTTTTATGAACTCATAGGACCATTTGTCCACGTATTACTATTAAGAGTCTGCAAAAATTATGTTAATATCTCCAAGAAAATTATCCTGACAATCTTTTTTTATGAACTCATAGGACCATGTAGCTTGCAGTAGAGGGACCAACTATAGAAAATTAGGTCGAAGACGTGAAGTAGGTTGCAATGCAAGTCATTGCAAATATGGAAGCATTGAAGCAGGATTTCAGTGAGCTGCGCAATAAAGTACAGCAGCCAACTGAGTGACTCGAGGATGAGTCACCATATTTGTGTTGGGGGGTTGTTGGGATAGGGTCCCTAGGGTCAATTTTGGGTTAGTTTAACCAGTTTTGGTCAAGAATTTTGTAAAGAGTGTAATATACTTGCGAAATGGGAAAGCAAATCATGCAGCTAAGTAAGAGTCAAAGGTGGTTTAGCCCCTTGTATGGGTAGGTGATAGGATGGTTTTGAGACTTACCCATAGGTCATGGGCCATGGTATTGTAATATAAAAGTAATAAATATTTCAGTCATAGTGAGTATGGAATAATAACTTTTTGTGAAGAATGAGTATAAAGGAAAAGTATTAAGGCAAGAAATATTTGTTGTCCTACACCTAGGCCAAAGGTGAAGGCTCCTATAGTTGAGTGCACGGAGACCTTGGCAAGTCTACAGTTGAGGATGCGAGCCTCTACAGCTAGGTGTGCATGGTGGAAGAGTCTGTAAATTTAATGTTGAGTCTAATAAAGACTAATTTTGGGTTGAATCTATTACTTCTATGTCTTGTTCTTAATTTTATTTAAGCTTATGCACTATTTCTTAATGGTCTGTTTCCTATGAAATAAACTGTATTCTCTGCATGTATCTATTAAATATTTAATATTCTTGCATTAAAAGTATAATGGATTTTTTTCGTGAAGACATTAGATAGATCTCATCATATAACTCTTCGAAATGGAAAGATCTGCGTGAAGGCATATATAGGATTGTTAATTACTCAATGAGAGTTGTATGTCTACTTCTTTGAGCTCTGATAAGTGTGATCATAGAACTTCGTGAAAGTCTGGAAGTCATTTGGATAGAGTTGCAATAGGGGACCATAGGATGCTCTAGATTGATCTGAGCCAAAGGGAAATTGGAATACACATCACATAGTCTCTGGATGCAGAAACCTAGTTCTATCATCCCATAACACTGCTTCAGATGAGATTGCAGCCTACGCAATGCAGGTTGTTGTCGAAAGGGCTGGTAATTAGGGTTTTGTTACTTTGTACTTGGGTAAGGCCCCCTTAAGTCAACAAAGAAAATTAAGATAATAAATTTTTTATCTACACACAAAATAAATATTTTCTATATCAAAATTACTACAATTTTGTGCATTCAACATGTTTTTTTTGTAACACAATGACCCTTACTTCAATGCACATAAACTTTTCAAGTAACAAGCACTTTGTTGTTTTTGTATGAATAAGATTCATATGCATGTTTTGAAAGTAATCTTTATTTTTCATCAATTTATGCACAAAAATCCTATGCAATATTTGTACACTCAAATGCTTGTAGTCTTTAAATAATCAACATAGGTAATATATGCATACAGATTCATCAAAATCCTTCCAATAAAAATAATCTAATTAACTTTATCTCTTCAAGGAATTTGAAAATGCATGCAAAGACATTTCACTTCAAAGTATAATAGGATTATGCATGCAATTAATATTTTCTATTCAAGAATAAACATAGAAATTCATTTCAGGAATTCGAATATAATAGGTATAATTATTGTGCACATATTACGATTAAGATTCTACCAAAGCTATGCTAATATCTCCAAGAAAATTATCCTCACAATCTTTTTTTATGAACTCATAGGACCATGCAGCTTGTAGTAGAGGGACCAACTATAGAAAAGTAGGTGAAAGATGTGAAGTAGGTTGCAGTGCAAGTCATCGCAAATACGGAAGCATTGAAATAGGATTTCAGTGAGCTCCGCAATAAACTACAGAAGCAAACTAAGTGACTCGAGGGTGAGTCACCATATTTGTGTTGGAGGGTTGTTCGGATAGGTTCCTTAGGGTCAATTTTGGGTTAGTTTAACCGGTTTTGGTCAAGAATTTTGTAAAGAATGTAATTTCTTTTCAAAATGGGAAAGCGAAGCATGCAGCTAAGTAAGAGTCAAAGGTGGTTGAGCCCCTTGTGTGGGTAAGTGATAGGATGGTTTTGAGACTTACCCATAGGTCACGGGCCATGGTATTGTAATATAAAAGCAATAAATATTTGAGTCATAGTGAGTATGGAATAATAACTTTTTGTGAAGAATGAGTATAAAGGAAAAGTATTAAGGCAAGAAAGCTTTGTTGACCTACACCTAGGAAAAAGGTGAAGGCTTCTATAGTTGAATGCACGGAGACCTTGGCAAATCTACAGTTGAGGATGCGAGCCTCTATAGCTAGGTGTGCATGGCGGAAGAGTCTGTAAATTTAATGTTGAATCTAATAAAGACTAATTTTGGGTTGAATCTATTACTTCTATGTCTTTTTCTTAATTCTATTTAAGCTTATGCATTGTTTCTTAATGATTTGTTTCCTATGAAATAAACCGTGTTCACGTATCTATTAAATATTTAATATTCTTGCATTAAAAGTATAATGGATTGTTTTCCTGAAGACATTAGATAGATCTCATCATATAACTCTTCGAAATGGAAAGATCTGCGTGAAGGTGTATATAGGATTGTTAATTACTCAGCGAGAGTTGCATGTCTACTTCTTTTAGGTGTGATAAGTGTGATCATAAACCTTTGTGAAAGTCTAGAAGTCATTGGGATAGAGTTGCAATAGGGGACCATAGGAAGGTCTAGATTGATTTAAGCCAAAAGGAAATTGGAATACACATCACATGTCTCTGGATGCAGGGTTCTATCATCCCACAATACTGCTTCGGATGAGACTGCAACCTACGCTATGCACGTTGTTGCCAAAAGGGCCAGCAATTAGGGTTTTGTTACTCTGAACCTGGGTAAGGCCCCCTTAAGTCAACAAAGAAAATTATGATAATAATTTTTTTATCTACACACAGAAAAAAATATTTTCCATATCAAAATTACTACCATTTTGTGCATACAACATGTTTTTTTTGTAACACAATGACCCTTACTTCAATGCACATAAACTTTTCAAGTAGCAAGCATGCGTTGTTGTTTTTGTATGAATAAGATCCATATGCATCTTTTGAAAGCAATCTTTATTTTCATCAATTTACGCACAAAACTCCTATGCAATATTTTCTACACTCAAATGTTTGTAGTCTTTAAATAATCAACATAGGTAATATATGCATACAGATTCATCAAAATCCTTCCAAGAAAAATAGTCTAATTAACTTTATCTTTTCAAGGAATTTGAAAATGCATGCAAAAACATTTCACTTCAAAGTATAATACCATGATGCATGCAATTAATATTTTCTTTTCAAGTATAAACATAGAAATTTATTCAAGAATTCCACTATGATAGATATAATTATTGTGCACATATTACTATTAAGACTCTACAAAAATTATGCTCATATCTCCAAGAAAATTATCCTCACAATCTTTTTTATGAATTAACTTATTTTTTTATTTTTATTATAAGGAAATTTACTTTCACAATTTTTTTGATGAACTAATTTATTGTCTTTCCCTTTTCGTTAAAAAAAAAAGAGATAACATACGATGATTTGTTTCCCAAAAAAACAACAACCTTAACTTACTTTTTGCCATGCACCTTTTCATTCACTCAAGTAATATACTTTCCTTGATAAAATATAATGAAACTTTTATAAAAAGCTCATTTACTCAAATTCGAACGCATGAAATATTTCGAAGAATTTAATTACTTAAATCTTATTCGTTCTTAAGTAATTGTGACAGATCAGAGTTAAACTAATTAACGCACATACCTCATTTGCGCAAAAAACATCACAAATAAATAAATATTTTTAGGAAACTTAACGATATACTTACCTTTGTTCGCAGAGACTTTCTAGGAATAAAACTGGGTGAAGTATTTCGCGCCATTGCATGTATCAGCTGCGTAGCACACAGTTGTGAAATAGCCTGCTCGGAAAGAGCATTCTTACCCGACACAAACTTCTCACATCTTACCCGACACAAACTTCTCACGCTCTTACCCGACACAAACTTCTCACATCTTATTCAAGAGGAATTGTTTGGAGCATTCTCAAGCACTGCCCATTTCGATTAATCATAACCCATGACCCCAATGTCCAGTAGCATGAAACTTGATTAACTAATGAATCACTAACGCTGGCTTTTGCTCTCAATTAATGTAATTCCACCTGCCTCTATCTCCATTGCCTTTATTCCTCAGAAAGAACAACAGACCGCCTATTGTGAATCCCCTAGTCCCGTATCTCTCTTTTTCTCCCTTTTGCTTTTGTAGATGTTTAGTTGGTAACTAATTTTGAAGAACTCAGACCGTTAATCTATATATATATAACGCCGAATGGATGTTTCATACTGATCGTAACTGTTCTTGGCATCAATCACTATGGGATAATTTATTTTGTTTCATTCGTTAATCCTTCTCCCAAATAAGTTATAAATAAATTTAAGCCGAGCATAATTTTTAAAATTTAAGAGGATACACATGGTGAATGGGTAACTGCTATGGGTAACTGCTAGTCTTAATCTAGAAAATCAATCTTCATAACTCCCTCTAATCAATCTTCATAACTACCTCTCATAATTTATAGTGACAGTATGGCCGAAGGTATTATATATGATTATTTTCTTAAAGCGTTCGGCCTTATTCAAGGTTCCATACTAACAAGGAAACCTCATACCCGCTAACTCGATTCGGTGCTCTGCATGGGAAATGCGCTTCCCTTGTAAAACTTTTGATACTAGTTCACCGTGAAGATAGGTATTGAAAGGTTAAGCATATTTTTAAGGCAGACTTAAGATCATTGGCATATTCAATATTGCTAACCAGCGCATAATGATGGAGAAAATTACAGGTTGGACCTTTCAAACAACGTACTGTCTATCGCTTCACGACAATCTATCACTTTTAAAGGAGGAGACACCAATAATATGACTTGATTACAACGTGATGGTCGGAGGAACGGATTTGCATGAAGGAAAGTTTTAAAAGTACATATTTGGGGTTTTTCTAAGATTACGATTTCAAAATAATATTTTTTTAAAGACAGATTTAATGATAGTCAAGTATTTTTACTAGCACTAGTTTATATTATATTAATATTTACAATTCTATAATCTTTATTTAATAAATTTAAGTTGGACTTATATTAAATCAACTTTATATCTATAGTTTTGAGACAGAGATACTCTGATCATTTTTAAATTATTCCTTCTGCATAATTTATTTCTATTAAAATATAATATGATGAATTTAGTTCAATAAAATTATCAACCATTATTATAATTGTTAATATAAAATTGTTATAATAAAAATTTGCTCAAATATTTGACAGAGATACTCTCATCATTTTTAAATTATTCCTTACGCATAATTTATTTCTATTAAAATATAATATGATGAATTTAGTTCAATAAAATTATTAACCATTATTATAATTGTTAATATAAAATTGTTATAATAAAAATTTGCTCAAATATTTTAGTTTACTTTTAATAGTATTTATTTTGTTTATTGTAAATATTATTTTAAATTATATCTATTCATTAAATTTTTCACAATAGAGTTTTTGGATTGACTTATTTATTTTAGAATAGAACTTAAAAATTTTTAAATTTATTATTCATAGTTATTGAGATAGATTTTACAGATTTAATCTTCAACAAATATTTAAAAAAACTATTTTGTTTATGATTTATATTAAATTATTTTTATAATACTTTCGATTTTATTTATGACTATAAATTACTATTATTATTATTTTAGTTCAGTAAAGGGGATTTGAACTAGCTACTTAGTGACCATTGAACAATAAATACTTTAATAATACATCAATTTACCATCATTTCAAAACCCATAAACAAGATTTCACCTGTATTACTTATTATTTGTTATTTTTATAATTTTCTTTAATGTTAATAAATCAAAAGTATTATAATATATAACATAGAAGTTTGTTTTCTTTAATTATATAGAAATATGGTTATTGAATTTAATTTTAATTGTTTTCTATTTTTAAACTTAATTAGATTCCGTTTCACTATATTCATATATTCTTTCCATTTTGATTTTGAAAGATAAAATTTAGTTCTTACTAATATGAATATTTTATCATTAAGTATTATTTGGGTTTAATTGTTCCACACATCTCAATTTTACTTTAATTTTTTTTAATTTTAAGAATGTTGGAAAAAAATAATTATTTTAAAAACAATTAAATTTTATTATTTTAAATAATTTTAATTATATAATTTTATATATATTAAAATATTATACTTATATATTATATATATATATAATTTTATATATTAATAGATTTTATTTTACTTTCAAAATTATATAATATTAGGTCAATCTTAATTATTTAAACTTTTAAAATAATAAATTACATTTCCCCACCTTTTATATATATATATAAAAGGCGTATAATGAACAAAAATAAATGTTAAGAAATATTTTTTATAGTTTAATTAACAAAACTTCAATAATAAACTTTTTTTCCCAGTTTTAATTGAATAATAATAATAATATACCATATCTCTTTACTTGTTTTTCCAGCATGATAATCTCTTTACATGATTAATCAAAACTAAAACATCTTTTTCATATACACTCGGAAAAGGCGCTCTAATTTTCCAAGTTCCATGTGACAATTCTACAGTATTCTAATAATATTGTGTTTCACTGGTATTACCCATCGTAGCATCTTTTCCTTGTCGGGAAATAGGTTCAGCACTATTGACGCTTTCTGCCTCATCAGCTACTTAGTCTCTCCCTCGACCATAGTGTTGGGAGAATGATCTAATAGCAATGGTCAAAAATATTTTCCAAATTCTCAAATAAAAGAACCGTCATTCGTTTATATTTTCCAAATTCCCAGATAAAAGAACTGTCGTTTGCTTCTGATCGCACCTGATGATTCAGTGGATGTTTCGAATAGCGTCTGATGCTTTAATGGAAAACCAGTGAATGTTACTTTAGAGTTGTTTCAAACTTTTAAGGGAGCTTGTCTTTGGACTATCAGAATAATTTAGAGTTGTTTCAACCTTTAAGGGAGCTTAATTTTAGAATTAAAAGGTAAGATCATGATTAAACACATCTTCAACGTTTTCTTATATATAGTTTACTTTCCAATTTTGAAACAAACATGTCTATCATTGCAATAAAATACTTTCGATTTTATTTATTTTTCCATAATTCTTCAATAAAACACTTTTTGAATTTATTTTTTTTATTTCCATAATTCTCTATAAAGGTTGGAGCTAAAAAGAGTATATAAGATAACAGTTTTTGTTATTTGATGGTCAAAGATAGATTGATTTACAAAAGTTTTCGAGTACGAAGCAATTTCTCCACTTTCTATTTATCATTTTCTGAATATTATGCCACTAATTAAACTTGCAATTAAGATTAATTAGGAGATATTGGTATTAAATCACTCTCTCCCGAATATCCTTTAAATATGGAATTATTGTAAGTGATATTTTTTTAATTTAAATATTATAACTTTTTCTTACTAGTGCTAATTTTCATATCATGCTAGAGTAGAATTCTTGATATTTTTTCATCATACTTTCACATGAGGGACCTTCACTATATCAAAATTATGACTTTGTGTAGACATAATTAAATTGGTGGTAAAAAGATAAAGGAATCAGGACACTTAGTCATTGTGCATTTTACAATGAAAAGATTTAAAATCATAAATATTACTAAATTATAACTTTGCTTAAAATTATTATTATTATTATTATTATTATTCATGTGTAGGATCATAAGACAACATAGAGAGAGAAAATTATGGGCTAGAGGAGTCGTAATAATGTAAACTTTGAAAAGGGAACTATAAATTCAAAATAGGAACTCTCCTCAAAAAAGCCGAAAAAAACATGAAAACAATGCTAAAAATGAAAAGTGTGTATACTAAAATGATGGTTTTTTTTTGGTCAATTTTGATCAATTCAAAAATGGGAGTGAAATATAAATTTTTGTGCAAAAACACTCTAAAAATGAAGAGTGATGATATTGGAATGAAGACTTTTTTTTTAGCGTCAACTTTCAACATTTTTAAAAAATAACAGTAAAACTGATTTTTTTATGTGTAAAAATTGTGCAAAAAACACCTTCAAAATGAAAATTGTTGATGCTAGAAAAACAATTTTTTTCTTAGGATAAATTTTCAGCATTTTGAAATAATGGTATAAAAGATTTTATATGACTCTGAAAATAATTAAAATTTCTAAAAAATAATGAAAACATAAAATTAAAAATAAAAACAATTAAAGAAAAACTAAAAAAAAGTAGCAAAATGTAAATAAAAGGAACATAAAATAAATAAATAAATCAATCAATCATAAAAATGTTAGAAAAAAGAAACAAAATTAAAGTATAAAACAAAAGAATTATAAAGTAAAAAAAAAAATAAAGAAATAATATAAGAAAAACATTATTTTCAAATAATAACTTTTTTTTTTAACTTGTAAAACTAAAAAAAATTGGAAAGGAAAAAAGTAAAAAACAATATTTTAAAAAACCTATAAAATTTAGTAGTAAAAGTACGAAAATTTTAAAAAGAATTAACAAAAAGAACTAATTAAAAAAAATAGAAAGTTAACCCAAAAAACAAAAAAAATTTAAAAACTACTAAAAACACAGAATATTTTAAAAGCAATAACAAAAAAAATAAGAAAGATAGAAAATTAACGAGAATGAATAGCCACTGCCCAATCGCCTAGCCACCCCCACGGGCGGTTAGGCAGTGGCTATCTAATTCTCAAAATCAAATAGCCATCCAATTCCAACAATCGGATAGCCACCCCCAAGGGTAGTGGGGTGGTGGTTATTTGATTATAAGAATCGGGTATTAGAATCAAGTAGCCATTGCCTGACCACCCAAGGGGGTGGCTATCTGATTCTCGGAATCAGATAGCCACCACCTACATGCTTGTGGGGGTGTGACCCTAGACGGCGGAGCTACGTGCATATATATTTTTTTAAGTTTTAATCGTAATATTATATATTTTTAAGTTTTAAATGTTTTTATTTTTGAAAAATAAAAAATGTATGTTTTATTTTTTATTTTTAAATGGTTATTTTCTTAAAATCCAATATATATATATACATATATGTTGACACCTAATCCGAAACGGATGGGTGAACTGGACAGTCATCCAGAAGATGAACTGATCCGCCATATTTATGTATATAAATATATGTTAGCTAATGAATAATATCGATCAGTTTTCTCTCGCTCATTTATTCTGGAGTTACCCTGGCCTGACATGGTATCAGAGCACAGGTCCCAGAAATAGTTGTAACTCCTGCCTGAGAGTTTCTCAGTCTCTGACATCCTTGAAATAGCTGAAGACTGCCGCTGCCTGAAACGCCTGCCGCTGCCTTCATTGAAACGCCTGATTGGTAACGTATGACTGTTTTTTAACGGATTGGGCAATGGATCCGCGTGAACAGTTTCTTATTTCCGCATGAACCTCTAGAACAGTTTCCCACCCATCCGTTTGCATTCGCCAGTTTCCTACCCATCTGTCCTAGTCTATCACCTCCTACTTGCCCTTCGCCTTTCTGCAACGTTATGAAGAATTTTTTTTCTCTGCCTGTATTAAATATTTGGTATCGATTTCCCTACTCATCAGCCCACTGGAAGATTCTCTAATGGCAAAAACGTCCCTGATATTATTTGCGAGAGGTTGGGGATTCCACGACTTCGATCATATTCGGATCCTGAATTCCGTGGTCTCTCGATGCTAAATGGAGCAAATTTTGCTTTAGCAGGAGTTGGCATTCTTAACGATACTGGAGCCATATTTGTAGAGATGCTGTCCCATTTCTTAGTTTTTAGGTTTATTAGTCTCAGTATTCTAAAATCTGTAGCGTTCATTGGAACCTACATCCATTGCCCGTGTGCTGTGGAGCACTGCCTTGAAACCTCGCCGATCATAACATTCAAAAGGAATCCTTGTCTTACGCCTGCGTGGTGGCCTTTGAGATTGTGGGAAATGAAGTTCAGTTGCAGTGTAAAGGCTTCGTGGTTTACCAGTTTTAGATGCTAGCTTCGTATTCTCTGTTGTTAGACATTCCATTACAAAGATTAAGGGCTGTATCGGTTGTCAATGTTATGTGAATTATCCACTTTTACGTTATATATGGTGATAGCAGAATTTTAAATGATATATATGAGCTGAGATATATATGGTGATAGCAGAATTTTAAATGATATATATGAGCTGAGATATATATGGTGATAGCAAAATTTTAAATGATATATATGAGCTGAGATATATATGGTGATAGCAGAATTTTAAATGATATATATGAGCTGAGATATATATGGTGAGCAGAATTTTAAATGATATATATGATGATTTTAAGCTGAGATATATATATGGTGTGGTGAGCAGAATTTTAATGATTTTTTCTCCATAGCAAAATCATTTAAAAAAAAAAAAAAAGCAGCGGAAATTTTTTTTAAGAGAATTTTTTTCATCAGAAGTTTATATCAGCAAAAGTTTTTTATATCAGCAGAAGTAACTTTTTACAGAATGCATTCAATCATCTGTATGATAGGAATAGTTCTCACTGGCAAGGAGAACTATCCTGACTAGTCCCTGATGGTACAACACACCCTCAATTTCAATGAGCTGTGGAAAGGAGTGTGTGTCGGAGAAGGAGACAGTGACCTAGAAAAGCCTACATCAGACAAAGAGCTTGCCATCTGGGAAAACAAGAACAGCAAAGCCTATGCATTAATAGCAGCATCTGTAAATAAGGAGGTGAGTCG
>APFE030761014.1:18661-39314 GCA_000404065.3 Pinus taeda | reverse complement strand
ATTCAGAGAACATGAAAGCCATAGTAGCTACATTCAGTCTTAAAGGTAAAGCAAACATTTGGTGGGAAGATGTGAAGAATGTAAAATGTACTCATGAGGAAGACTTGAATTGGAGTGAGTTTGAATGCCTATTTAAGAAGAAGTATCTTTCTGAGAGATACTTTGATGATAGGGAAAAATAATTCTATGAGCTAAAGATGGCATTGATGATAGATGATGAGTACACTAGCAGGTTCTTGGTGTTACTAAGGTATGTGCCTTACCTCATAATGGAAAAGGCCAGGATTCAGAGGTTCATTAGGGGATTACTAGTTTCATTCAAAGTCAGGATTGAGTTCAATGAGCCTAGATCATTGGAGGAGTCCATTTGAAAATTACGGCATTGCTATGAACAATCAAAGCGCAGATCTGAGACTAATCCAAATTGGAAAGGTAATGCAAAGAACAGAGGAAAATGGGACTGAAAGTGAGCAAGACCTCAGGGTACAGATAATAAAGATAATTTTGCACCATCTAAGAAGTTTAATTCATCTGATAGAGGACAGGGACATCGATCTGAGGAGAAAAATAAGGGTGTAGATTGGAAGCCTATAGAGTGTTGGACTTGTGGAAAAGATCATCATAGGAGAGATTTCGACAGAATCAGGGTGGTAGGCCTCAAATATATAGTGCATAGGATGCACAGACTATTGGGGATGTTGGTCAGAGCATTCCTTGTATTTATGCAGCATTGGATAAAAAATAACCAGACCATCAGGCATCTACCATTGAGATGGATGGTAATCTTTGTGATCAAGTTGTTTCCGTTTTGATTCACCCTGGATCTAATTATATCTATGTTAGTCTTGACTTGGTGGATAAGTGTGGTTTGAGTAAGGAATTCCATGTTGAATCTTGGTTAGTGCAGTTGGTTGTAGGTATAAAGAAGCAATCTCATCATTGGGTAAGAGCTTGTGCATTTGATTAAATTGAATGGTATCCCTACCATATCACATTTGAATGTATTACTGTTGGGATCATATGGTATGTTGTTGGAAATGGATTGGTTGTACCTCCATAGAACTAAGGTGGACTGTTTTGACAAATAAATTAAATTCTTAGATGACAATGGGGAACCAAGAGTCTTGCAGAGAAAGAAGAAATCCACATCAATTAGGATGGTAACAATTATGCAAGTAAAGCACATCCGCAAGAAAGGGTGTGTGTTATTTGGAGTGCACATTTATAGTGACAAGGGTAAGGAAGTTGAGGATGAAAATGTGTTGATAAAGTACCAAGTTCTACAATAGTTTTGGGATGTATTTCCTGAGGACATTTCAGAATTGCAACCTCATAGGGAAGTAGAATTTTCTATTGAGTTAGTGCCAAGGGCAGATCCAGCATCGAAAGCACCTTACAGGATCAACACACTTGAGTTGGTAGAGTTGAAGCTACAATTGAAGGAAATATTGGACAAGGGATACATTAGGCCAAGTGTATCACCATGGGACGCACTGGTATTGTTTGTGAAGAAGAAAGATGGTACTCTTAGGTTATGCATTGACTAAAAGTAGTTGAATAAAATGACCATCAAGAACATGTATTTGTTTCTTAGGATTGATGACTTATTTGATTAGTTGAAGGGAGCATTAATGTTCTCAAAGATTGATCTAAGAAATGAATATCATCAGGTACGCATCAAAGAGTAGGACATTTACAAGACAACTTTCCGAACTAGGTATGGGCATTATGATTTTTTGTAGTTCCATTCAGTTTTACTAATGCTCTAACTACATTTATGTGCTTGATGAATAGTTTCTTGCGTCTGTATTTGGATGAGTTTGTTATTGTGTTCATTGATGACATATTGGTGTATTCTAAAAATGAGGAAGAACATGTTGAGCATTTAGTAGAAGTGTTAAGGTTGTTGAAAGAGCATTAATTGTATTCTAAGCTCAACAAGTGTATTTTGTTTCAAACTGAGGTACATTGTTTGGGGCATCTTATCTCTAAGGAGGGCATTGCAATAGATCCTAAAAAGATAAGAGCCATCATGGAGTGGGTAGCTCCTAATAATATAGATGAGGTGAGATATTTTATAGCGTTGGCAAGCTATTATAGGAGGTTCATCAAGAACTTCTCATAGATTTCTCATCCTATCACATCATTGTAGAGAAAAGGTAAGAATTTCAAATGGACCTAGGAGTGTGAGGCTATTTTTTAGAAGCTTAAGCAGTTTTTGAAACATGCACCAATGTTAAAGATTGCAGATACAGACAAAGAGTTTGTGGTATGCACATATGCTTTCAAGAAATTACATGGTGGAGGCCTTATGTAGGATGGACAGGTGGTATGTTATGAGTCACAAAAACTGAATGAGCATGAGAAGAACTACCCCACACATGATCTTGAATTCGCAACAATTATACATGTGTTGAAGATGTAGAGACACTATCTTCCAGGCAAGAGCTTTACATTGATGAGTGATCACAGTGGTTTACAGTATCTATTTGACTAACCAAATCTGAATGGTAGGTAGGCTTGGTGGTTGGCTACGATTAGTGAGTTCAATTTTGAGATTAGATATATATCAAATGTAAAGATAACAGAGCGGCAGATTCTCTTAACAGGTGGATAGAGGAAAATCACTTAGCAACCATGAGCTCCTATAGGACAGACTTATAGGATAGGATCTTATAGGCAAGTCAACAAGATGTTAGATATATGGATATTATGCATAGGCTATAGCAGAGTACTGGTACAGGTACAGGTGATAGTACATGTGAAGGTACAAGTGATAGTACAAGTACAGGTACATTTGGTAGTACAGGTATAGGTAGTGGTACAGGTACAGGTGTAGGTTCACAGGATGTGGACTATTGCCTTACATCAGATGGATTGGTTAGATTCAGAGATAGGATATATGTGTCAAATAACAGCAAGCTCAAGAAAGTGATATTAAGGGAGTTTCATGCGAAACCATATTCGGGTCACCTAGGTTATGAGAAGGCACTAGTAATAGTGAAGAGATTTTATTATTGGCCTAACCTAAAGAGGCATGTAGCAGAATTTGTGGCTAGGTGTTTTGATTGTCAGCATGTGAAGGTAGAGTGTAAGCACCTAGGTGGACTGCTACAACTGATTGCGATTCTAGAATGGAAATGGGAAGTCATTTCCGTGGACTTCATCACAGGTTTTCCAAGGAAAATGAGGCAACATGATTCCATTATGGTTGTTGTGGACAAGTTGATAAAGGTTGTACATTTCATTCCAGTGAAGTCTACATTCTCAGATAGCAATGTAGCATAGGTATTCATCAGAGATGTGGTCATATTACATGGTGTTCCAAAGAAGATTGTGTCAGAAAGGGATGTGAAGTTCACGTCTAAGTTTTGGAAGGAATTATTTGTGGGTTTGGGCAAAAAGTTAGCCTTTAGTACAACTTATCATCTACAGACAAATGGATAGACATAGAGGTTCAAGAGGATATTGGAGGACATGTTGAGGATGTATGTGATGCATCAACAGTGGATGGGAAGAGTCTCTTCTAGTGGTAGAGTTTGCTTACAATAACGGGTATCAGGAATATTTGAGGCATTGTATGGGCCAAGTTCCAATATTCCTGTCATTTGGAGTGATCCAGTTAACAGGGAATTGATTGGACCAGACATGTTGGAAGACATGGAACAGGAAATGCACGTGACCAAGAAGAATCTAAAGGCAACACAGGATAGGTCGAAGAGCTATGCATATCAGAATAGGTTGTTTAAGGATTTCTAGGTTGGGGAACATGTGTACTTACGCATAAAACCGAAGAAGAGATCCTTACAGATTGGATCATGTGCCAAGCTGGCACCATAGTTTTTTGGACCCTTTAGTATTGTTGAGAGGCTTGGGCCAATGGCCTATCCACTTGCACTACCTCTGATAGTGATTTTACATGACGTTTTCCATGTGTCATTGCTTAATAAGTATGTTAGAGATGTTGATCATGTGATTTACTGGTCCATATTGCAGGTGGAACCATATGGAGAATTCCAACCAGAGCCTCAATGTATATTGTAGAAAATGTTGCTCATGCTCAAGAATTGAGAAATCAAGTTAAAATGCAATGGAAGCACTTTGGGCCCGATGAAGCTACATGGGAGATGGCGGATCCTATGTAGGCTATGTATCCTTCCTTGTTTGTCGATTGAGGAAAAGTAGTTTTGGTATGGTGTTTTGGTATATGTCTTGGTATATGTTTTGGTATATGTTTTGGTATATGTTTTGGTGATGTTTGGGATATGTACATATGTATATGGATGTAAATACTGCCATGAACTATGTTATAAAGATCCAATAAGCAATATGGGTTTCATGTCATTATGATGTTATGTTTTCATGTTGGTTTACTTCTTCGCAATTTAATCATTGTAAATACTACATTGAGCTAATTAGTTATAAATCTCCATGGGAAGTATCTTTTTCTTACAATAGTTTTGTGGTTATAGGTGTTGTTGAACACCAAGGATGATGTTCACTTAAGGGGGAGGGTTCTGTAACAACCTTGGTAAAAATTCCATGTAATAAAACTTAATAAAGGCAAAATAATAACCATGGTTGATGGGTCACTTATTCCAAGTTGAATGTTGGGAAAAATCCTAGTGATGGGGATCACTTGTGATTATTTAATGGATAAAGAAATTGGAAAAGGAAATGGCTAAGGCTTTGGAAAGGAAAAATGGAATTTTTGGCACATTTACTTATGAAAATAATGGAAATCAGGAGAAAAGGGAGGTGAAAGGTCACAAATTGCATGTGAGGAGAAAATTGAAGGAAAAAAATGGAAAATTGAGAAAATAGAGGCCTCATTCATAAAAAGACTTCTGAGGATTAGTTGGTAACCTTTTTTCAGTTCAGTTTTGGAGCTCTCTCATTATTCTCTCTCTCTCATACTCTTGGATACTTAGATTTTTCTTGGAGCACTCTTGGAGGGTGCGACATACTTGGATTTTTGGAGCAAGAAGGAAAAGTAAGAGCAGGAAAGTGCAAGAGGACATTAGGATTAGCATCTACAATGCTATTTTCTTGTAGGAACCAAGTTTCATGTATTTTTTCCTCACTAGTTTTCGCATGCATGGCATATGCATGAGGAATTTGGTCATGATCTATCACTAACATGGAGGATTTCCTGGATTGATAGTGGATTACGTAGCCTTTCCATTTCCTAGATAGACATGGAGATTGTGGTTTTATTTCTTTTTTTTGTTTTGGTTTGTTCTCATAGCTTGATTGAGTTATTAGTTCCTGGAGCCCTGGTTGGGCAAACGCTCTGGAAGCCCTATAACATCTTGGGTTGAATTACTAGTCCTAGAAGCCTTGGTTCGATAAATGCTCTAAAAGCCCTTGGTGGGTTGCGTTACTAGTCCTGGAAGCCTTAGTTGGACAAACGCTTTGGAATCTAGTGGTAGTTGTGGGTTGAGTTACTAGTCCTGGAAGCCTTGGTTGGAAAAAAATGCTCTGGAAATCCTGGAAGGCTTGGATAGAGACCAATATAATTATGGTTTTGTGATGTCCGACCGTGAGGTGGAATCAGTGTTTGGTGGGCTGAGGTTGATGGCCTCTAAAAGCCCTGGATGGTTTTGGATTATTGTGTTCTATGAGATCCCACATTCATGCTCGGAATATGGCACGGGAGTGAATGGCTGAAGAGATATTTGGCTCAACCATTCTACGGTCATGTGGAATGTGGAAGTCCCATCCTTGGTTTGGATTTTGCATCACCGATTTGAGGTTATTTCTCCTTGTATTTCTATGAGTATTATAATGGTTTATATGTGGATCATATGATTGTGATTTCATTGGTATTTTTGTTGCTATTATGTTGGTTATATATATGTTTTATGATAGTAGCTATGTATGGATCTATCATACTTTTACTTGTAAATCAATGAACAATGTATCTATGACTTAATGGGTGAAATGGAAGTCAATGAGTTGAGGCATCAATGTTTCTTACTGATTCTCAGCTAAATATGAGACCCCTATGCTCAGATCTATTATTTACACCTGTATATTACATATTCATGATATGTTTGACAAAATGTCTATCATGGCTAGTAGGGGTCCAGTCAAGATTGATCTTAATTAATTTCTTTTTCACTATCATTTCCATATTATCGTATTGTACAGAGGTCTAGATCCTAGCCCTAAAAAGTGGCTCAGATCTCAAGGTCGCTTGCACAGAACTAAATAATTTAGACTGCAGTTGTTGGGAAGTAAGTTTATCCATGCGACTGAAGACTTACATTTGTTGGATTGCCTTATTATGTAATTGATTGGGATTCCAAGTCAGTGAAAAAGCAGTCTAGCTTAGGGTCTGGGCATGTGGAGTGGTTGTTTAGCTTCCAAGTGTCCTATAGTTCCTGGGGAAGGTTAGTAAAGTTTTGGTTCGATGATTCCACTTCCTTAATTGTACCTAGGCGGTTGAGTCATATCATAGTAACTCTATCACATATTTACCTCAGTGGACCAATGAACTTGGGTAAGTGTGGGAGGAAGGTGTTACATTATATGCATGTGTGTGTGTGTGTGTGTGTGTGTGTGTGTGTGTGTGTGTGTGTGTGTGGTGTGTGTGTGCGTGTGTGTGTGTGTATTTCCTTCTTCTATTACATAGAATACAAAAATTAAATATCGTATTCTTTTATTCCATAATGTATTCACAATATAAGAGTTCAGAGTATCGATTTGAAGAATATAGGAGTTGAGAAACCAATACTGGAACTACCCAACCCCTCCCGACCTTGACACCTTTCTCCTAAAAAGGGTCCCCCAAAGCACATGTGTGCAATTTTTTCCTTTATGTTACAAGTTTTGTCCTTTCTTTCCCAACACTAGTTTAACACTATGTGACTCTCTTTTATTCCAAGAAGACAAAAATATATTACCCCCTTACAAATAAATAGGGAGTTGGTAACAACCCCCACCTCATCCAATAGGTGGCAGGTAGTTATCATCTCATTTATGAGCTTCTCTTCCCCACTCCCAAGACAACATCCTATCTTTAGGGAAGTTAATGGTCAATCATTTCCATGATAATTAATAATCTAATAATTTACATTAGATTCCTAGGACTTGATGAATGGGTAATCAGTGTCCAACATTAACATGTAGCCTTATCTCTTTCAGCTAGGAATAGCTTCAACATTAATTTTGAGACTCTTTTATTTCATTGACAACATAATAATTAAAAATTTACATTTAGTATTTATCAACAATAAAATTTTGATAAACAAGTTTCCAAATAGATTCTCAAAATAAAAGCAACGCTCACAATTAACCATATACAAATTTACATTATAAACTCCAAGTCAAGGGATTATCACATTGGAAGGCCATGAAATTATTCTCGAACCAAAATGAAAAACATAGCTTGATGTGCTCTTCCTATCATCTACACTTCCTGCACAACCATTGTTGGTATATCCAACCAACCTAAATTCATTTGTTGTGGTGTACGAAATTCCATATTTCTTGGTTCCATTAACATACCTTAGAATTCTTTTATCTTCTATCCAATTTGTTTCCTTTGTTGTCTCCATGAGTCTTGAAACCAAACGCACTGCATACATTAAATCAGGTCTAGTTGCATTAAAATACATCAAATTTTCAACCATGATTTTGTATAGTGTTGTATTTACATTGTTGCTACAATCTTCTTTACTCAATTTCAAACACATGGCTAATGGTGTTGGTGTAAGCTTGTTGTTTTTCATTTTAAACCTCTTCAAGATGTCTATTGCAAACTTTGTTTGAGAAATAAAAATATCATCTTCCATTTTTTTTATTTTATGCCTAGAAAATACCTTAACAACCCCAAATTTAGCATTTCAAACTCATCTTTCATGAATTCTTTGAAATAGCAACAAGGAGATCATGGCTCCCTGTGAAAATTATATCATCTACACATAAAACCACAATTATAATATTACCATCACTTTCTTTGATGTAGAGGGTAGGCTCACCATCACTTATGCTAAAGCCATTGTTCAAAAAATATGAGTCTATTATTCTATACCAAGTGCATGGTGTTTTCTTCAACTCATAAAGAGCTTTCTTTAGTCTATACACTTTGTCTTCTTTCCCTTGAACTTCATAACCAGGTGGTTTCTCCACATACACTTCCTTTTTAAATACTTTATTAAAAAATGCTAGTTTAAAGTCCATTTGATATTTCTTCCACTTATGTTGCACTATTATTTCTAAAATTGTCCTCATTGTTTCCATTCTTGCAACTAGCACAAAAGTTTCAGCGTAATCTCTTCGAGGTTGTTATTTGTATCCCTAAACAACCAACCTTTCTTTATGTCTTTCTATCCTTCCTCCCAAATTATTTTTGGTCTTATAGACCCACTTTACACCTATGAATTATTTTCCATGTGGAAGATTCACTAACTCCCATCTATCATTTTTTCTATAGCATCTATTTCGTCATCCATTGTTGCTACCCATTTTTCCTCCTTAACTACATCTTTAAAACTTAGTGGATCATCTACAAGTGAAAAAAAAAAGCAAAAAGAGAATTCAGACTTGCACTACTTTCACCTTCATTTTATTCATAAATATCGCTCAAATTTCTGAATTTTGGTCTTCTCAAGATTGCTAAAGTTGTATTTGATGTGTCACTTGAAGTTGAACTTGTAGAATGTGGAGTTGTTGTCCTTGCATCAAAATATTTTGTTGTTGATGTTTTCTTCCACTCCATATTTCTTCATCAATCATGTTCTTTACACTTTTGGTTGGAAATCTATTTATGATGTAAGTTCTGAATGCTATAGACTCAACCCACTAATCATATGCAAAAATGCTTTTCTTTTAACATACTCCTTGTCATTTCCATAATTATTGTATTTTTTCTTTCAACAAAACCATTTTGTTGAGGTGTGTACCTTGCTGTGATTTTTTTTGTGAATTCCATGCTCCCTACAAAAATGTAAGAAGTAATTTGAAATCTATTCACCACCTCTATGAATTCTCAAACCTTTGATGTAGTGTCGCCCACTTTTGTTTTCAACAAGTGCCTTGAATTGATCAAGTGTTCAAACACTTCATTTTTTGTCTTAAAAAATAGACCTATGTCTTTATTTTGTAATCATGTATAAATGTAAAGAAGTAATAACTTCCACCAATTTATGGTGTATGCATTGGTCCATAAAAATTTGAAGGGATGATTTCCAAGGGTGCCTTTTCCCTTATTAACTTTCTTGCTGGAAATGATTCTATGTTGTTTGCCCAAGATGCACCATTCAGATAAGTTGTCTAGTTTTTGTATAAGTGGAAAACCATTGCCATGCATTTCCTGTGTAGTAAGTTTAGACCTCCAAAGTTAAGATGCTCATATCTTAGATGCCATAACCAATTTTCATCTTTTATTTCTACTTCAAAGTTTTTTTGTGTGACTGTTACAATTTTTCTTTCATCTTATTGTGGCTTCATTGAGAGTTGTGCTTGAGCACCCTCTACCTTCAAATCCGGTTTTATCCTTTGAGGAAACATTCTATTACTTGTCATTTGGTTTTTTGCTATTTTATGTTTACTTGGAAGTTTATTTTGGATAATGCATTCTCCATTTTAAAAAAATACTTTATACCCCTTTTGCATAAGCTTCCCAATACTTATCAAATTGTGTTTTAACCCCAGAACAAAACACATGTCTTAAATATACTTGTTCACCCCCTTCTTGTTAGAATAATGAAATTTCCTTTACCCATGACAAACATTTTGTTATTAGTCTCAAATGTGACTTTTGATTTTACACTCTCATCCAAATTGGAAAATACTTCTATGTTCCTTGTCATGTGATTGTTGCAACCTGAGTCTAAAATCGATATATCCTTTTGCTTCTCTTGCACTACACTGCAAGCCAAAAACATGTTGTCTTGGTTTTTATTTTCTTTTGTAAAATTTGCATTTGGTTTACTAAGATCGTATTGCTTCTTTCTACATTGACTTGCATAATGCCCATATTTATTGCAATAATGACATTAAACTTGAGATTTATCATACCTTTCACCTTGTGCTTGATTATGAATTGTATTTTGACTTGGATTTTGAGTGTTGCATCTTCCACTTGAGCATGAAGAGATGGTTTTTCCACCTTTGTGTGGAATTCTTCCTCTACCTCTAGAACTTTCTCTTCCTCTGCCTCTACCTTGATCAATTGAGACTTATTCCTTGAAAGAATGTTCCAATGAAGTATTTGTTGATCTCTTCAACCTATGTTCATGAGAAATTAGTGAGGCATGAAGCTCATCCATTGAAAAATGTGAGAGATCCTTTGTCTCCTCTATGGCCACAACAATAGCAACAATAGAATCAAACCTTGCTAGTAAACTTCTTAGAATTTTTCAACCATTCTCCTTTCTACAAGTGTTTTGCCATGAGATATGATTCAACTTACCAGACTAATCATTTATGTAAAAATTGAGTTTATTGTCTGAAACTCCTTCATAAATATTGTTTTAAAATATCTTCTCAACATTTATAATTTTGTTGTCTTTACCTTTTCCATGCCTTGATATGTTGTTTGGAGAATGTCCCATGCTTTCCTTGACATTTTGTTACTACAATCCTTGGAAAAATACTCTCATGCACTACTTGGAATATGTAGAAGAGGGCTTTGGAATCCTTCTTCCTATTATATCTCAACAAATCTCTCTCTGCTTGTGTCAATGCATCGTATGATGCTGCATTCGCTGGTTCTTATAACTCATTCTCTACTAAATCCTATATATCCTGAGAACAAAACAATGTCTTCACTATGGTTGCCCAATATTCATAATTATTCCCATTAAATCGAGGACCATGTAGATTTGTCAAACTTATGCTTGAAGCTACCATGGCTTACTAGTATAAAATTTCTCCTTTAGCTCTAATAAACATCACACTAGTAAACCTACTTTGATACTACATGAAATTAAAAACAAAAGATAATATAAATAGAACAACATGCCGATTAAAACAAATAAATATCACAACAAATCAAAACAAATAAATCTCACAACATAATAAAAATAAAATATCTTGTAAATGCAAGTTCAACGGGCAACAATATATGTGGAATTTGATTTCATTAGAACAAAATATTTTCACAAGAATAGAGATTGCATCTCCTTTCATCCATAATAAAAACCAAATTTTAGAATATCTTGTAAATGCAAATTTAGCAAGCAATAATATATGGGAAATTTGATTTCATTAGAACAAAATACTTTCACAAGAATAAAAAGAAGTTGCATGTCCTTTCATCCATAATAAAAACCAAATTTACAGAGTTTTGCTAAGGCTTTGTTTAGGTAAAACTTGTATTTAGACACTCACGTTTACCTCCTTATATGTCACGACAAGGAAAGCAATAAACTATTAAATATGTCATGAAAAGCAAAACAATAAACTATTAAACTATTTAATATGCCATATGACTGCACTATGAAAGACTTGTATTTAGACACGCACATTTACTTTCTTACATGTCAGGACAAGAAAACAATAAACTTTAAACTATTTAATATGTCATATGACTTTGCAATTCACATATTTACTTGCCCGGAATGTACACAAATGCCTATAAAATACACATTGCACACTCAATTATATATTTAATAACCATACCAACTGCATGGACTAATATTGACTGCTTATAGGAAACAGGGCATTGGTCAAAAGTCTAATTAACTTGTGTAGCTTCCAGAAATGATGCAGAATTGGATAATTTGGTGCATTTTTTTTTGGTGAATTCATAGCTTAACTGTGGAAGCTTTGTGTTTTCAAGCTTCATGAGAAACAACCATTTTGTGTTTTGGAGATTTGTACTATTTTTTGCTTGTGTTGTTTAACTATTTTGAAACAACCATTTTGTATTTTGGAGATTTGTTTTTAGATTGGTTAAATAATTTTGGTAGTAAAATTATATTTTTTTTTATTTAAGATTTGTTTCTAAATACATGAATAAATCTAGTTATTTAAAAACCCTTGCAGCACTAGAATGGTACAAAATTCATATTCACCTATTTGAAACTATAACAACACCCCAAATTATACAAAATTTAAAAAACAATTTTGTAATTTTAACAAGAAATTTTGAAGAAATATATATATATATATTATATTATATATATATATAAAAGTTAGAACCATTAAACTATGATTTATTTTGAGAATCAAAAGGAATCTATGAAGTTGAAACTACATAGCCTGCAACACTAACACAGAAGGCGGTGTTAGTAATCACCATTTTTGCATGGGGATTGTTTGGTTCTTCTGATAATGTAGACGATGCTTATAAGTTCTTTAATGGAATAATTTACAGGAGTTATTATTATTTTTATTCTAGGTTGGGATTAGTAGATTCATCTGTTTTAATTCAATTTTTATCTTATAATTATAAAAATTCGTTCAAGTAATCGCTGATACATATCGAAGTTTACCAACCATAGCTTAGCCGACAGTGGTAGTATTATGAAAACGGATGTTAGCGAGGGAAAAATCCATTACCATAAACGGCGTAACTAAATGTGTCTGCTCGGGAGATAGAGGCAGGCAAGACGACATTCATTAATTAATCATAATCGACTTATCTTTCCTTTTCCTCGCAGAAATCTAACTGAAACCCAACGGAATCGAGGCTAATTCTCGGTTTCCATACATACCCGATTAACTGCTATACCCCAACCAACTGTGACTCTACAATTGTCAGTGCCCCAATGCGCCAACCTTGTCGACCACCCAGGGGCCACCCGACACCGGATTATATACCCGAAAACCATGAATGATTATCGGAATACTGGGTGGTTTTCGTGTGAACACCGGAGATTTAAGGGGTGCCAGCGTATAATGAGGACGAGTGGACATCATGCGCCGGACCATCAGCTGTAGACAGTTAGAATTATCGTTTGGATGAATCCGAGCATTTTGCGATTCTAAATTCCGCCCGATCCTCTCCCCCACCCCCATTACCTTATGATAATATAATGTTCCACTGTTCAATTCCAACATACCGGCAGCATATTTTTTACAGAAAATCTGTGGTGTATGGCTGCAGATTTGATGATCATATCGCTAAATATTTGTGTTTTTCTACTGTACTGAGACCAACCAGCTTATTTGAACAAAAGCCATATACATTGATCTCTCTTTGCCACAGAATGAACTTGAAATTTCAATGGTGAAGTTCTAGTTGTCAGTAGTATGATCTATCCTTTTATCTCTGGTGTCTCAGTAGAATGAGAAAATATTTGAGAGGCTAGCAGCTAATTGCAGTGGCTTTTTTTTGGGGTGCTTCTCATTCAATTTTTTGCACCTATTGTGTTAGTATTTATCAGAGGAGATGTTCGTTGATTTGGAGAACAGTAAGAAGAGGAAACGAGGGGAGAGAATTTTTGGGTTCCATACCTTTGGTGACCCGGGATGCCCAGCAGATTTTTTTGGTGCTTTTCGCGACAATATTAGAGCTTTTCTCCAGGAATATGCAGAAAGGGAAGATTATGATGTGGAGGGAATGCCTCTGTGGTCGATCATGTTGCAGGAAGATTCACTTGCTTCACGGATTACTGTTTTTATTATCGAGGAGTCCATGCAGAATTCGCTTCATCCACATTGTGATCAGTGTCGATGTATAGGTAGCTCTCAAAACTTTTTTTTTTATTTGCATATGCCTGTTTTTTTATATCCTCAGAGCCGAGGCCATGACATAAAACGTTATCAGATTATCAGAACATAGCCATTTCATCAACTGGATTTTGGTTAAGAAAATATATAGAATAGTTTTGTATAGTTACAGGGAGTAGGATTTATTGCTATACAATTCTCTATAGAATGTATAGAATAGTTTTATATAGTTACAGGGAGTAGGATCGACCGAGTTAACAGTTTTTTCCCGAGTTTGTTTAGAAAGTATGAAGGTCCTGTTTCATTTATATTTTATTCCAGGATTTTCATTAGTGTTTGATGGAAGTTTAGCCTACGAAATAAGTATAAGAGTTTGTTCTGTTTCATTTATATTTTATTCCATGATTTTCGTTGGTGTTTGATGGAAGTTTAGCCTGCACAATAAGTACAAGAGTTTGAGTGTGAAAATTTTGATAGTTGGGCATGTCGTTGTTTATAGTATTTTTAGAGTGAGTTGTGTATAATAGTTTGAAATGTCTACAAGAGTTTGAGTGTGAAAATTTTGATAGTTGGGCATATTGTTGTTTATAGTATTTTTAGAGTGAGTTGTGGATAATAGTTTGAGTGTGGAAATTTTGTTAGTTGGGCATATTGTTGTTTATAGTATTTTTAGAGTGAGTTGTAGATAATAGTTTGAAATATCTAAGATTTCTGGCCGCCATTCCGCCCATTTCTAGGAATTAAACATGTCTCACTTGAAAGTTGGAATATTCAAAATTTATGTCTCACTTGAAAGTTAGGAATATTCAAAATTGACACACTGTTGTAAAAAAATCTGTGCATAGAAATATAAATGTTTGTGAATAGGAATATAAATATTTAAATTTTTTTTCATTATATTGGTTAAAAAATAAAAATATATATATATATATATATATTTCATTTTCTTAATCTTTTTAGCACTAAACATGATTTATTGTGTGTGAAACAGAAATCATGGTTCTGTTCACAGTTGATCATATTGATATCCCATTTTCTTATCCATTTTACCCCTCTAAATTGTTTGTTGTACACAATGTCTCTTGTTTAATATTATACTTTATTATTAGAATGTGAAGCAGCAACCATGGTTCCGTTCACAGTTAAAGCTCCCTTCAATGGATAAGTCCTAAATATCCAAAGGGTATCCAAAGGGTATAAGGATGGAAATTGTTTTACCACTCAACATTGTTTGTTGTACACAATGCACATTGTTTCTTGTGTCATATTACAATTTATTATTAGAATGTGAAGCAGAAATCATGGTTCTGTTCACAGTTAAATCTCCGTTCAACAGATAAGTCCTCAATGCCTAAGGGGTATCAGGATGGAAATTGACCTCAGAAGCACTGTATCAATAATAAACATGAAAAACAAAATTGAAACCTCAGAAGTGGCTGGCCAAAGGGTATCAGGAATGACACTGACCTCAGAAGTGGCTGGCCTAAGGGTACCAGGAATGACACTGACCTCAGAAGCACTGGATAAATGATGACCATAAACTTCTTCTTGATACAACAAAAGTGGCTGGAAATAGTGCGTCTTAGTTAATCTTAATACAATGCCATAGGGTAGGGTAAGGAATTTAGAGTGGAATTATTCTGAGTACTATTCTGGAATTCCATATTGAAATTCTGTATGTTGGTTGAATTGTATATGTGCAGGGTGGAGCCACCATTTTGTGTCGAGCAGTCGCTATCACTTCATAATCCCATGCCCAGACCTGGACGATCGGGCTTTCGGATTAGAGGGACTGGATAGAGGAAAGGTGTGCACAAGCTGCCATATTCCAGTGCCTTCAAGCCAGATGAATTGCGAAATATGTTTCTTACCGGCCGTGCAAGCGAGTGTTCTCGATCTACAGACCCATTTATTGCATGGCGTCATACACACGAATGGTTTTGGACACTTGCTGTGCATTAATGGACGAGAGAAAGGATCCAAATATGCCTTTGGAAGAGACATCATGGACCTGTGGGACCGAATTTGCGCCATGTTAAGAGCCAGGTTGTCATTTTTTCTTCAAACGCTTTGTCTTCCTCATGGAACCGTAGGGACTTCTTTGGCGCTGTGTTTAAGTGACCCTTGCTTTTATTTTTATTAAAAATAGATCAATATTGAAAGACTTTCTGCTCGTGTGACTGTGCAGATTATGTCTGGATCCTATGCAGCTTTCGAATTTCAAATTTATTTCGTCTATTAAATGGAAATTTGATAGTGGTCATTTGGGTTTCATGTATGTTTTTAAATGTTTTATATAATGGTTTGGTTCCTGAGCAGCTTTCGAATTTCAAATTTTTTTGGTCTGTTAAATGGAAATTTGATAGGTCATTTGGGTTCAATGTTTGGGTTTAAATGTTTTATATAATAGTGGTAATTCGGGTTTCATGTTTTTTTTTGAATGTTTTATATAGATTTATTAGGGGTATTTTTTTATGATTATTTGTAAATTTTTATAACAGTTGGGTGGGAGATTGGGTGGGAGATTTGAAGGTAGTTATTACTAAAAGAAAAAAAGACATAATAGCTCATTAGTCTAGCTATATAATATCAAAAGATTGTTTTTGAAATGTATGTCAATGTGTCTAACTAGAGAATATCAATACTCCCATGTTTCTCAAAATTCTTTTTTTTGTTTATAAGAATCTCCTTTCCAACTGATTGAAAAGGAAAGTTGATAAGAAATATGTTCAGATTTCCTAACCTAGCCTCTATCTAAATCACTCATTAGAATTTAAGCCATTCATTAGAATTTATGACTCATTAGAGCAATCTAAATATGGATGAAATTTAAGGTTTCAATTATCAAATGCAACCTTCTAAAAGTAATATCACAAGTTTATGGTAGTGTATTTAGAAATTCAAAAATAGATAATTATTGAAAGGGACAAGTTATTGATATATTTGGTTTGTTGGTAGTTGAGATCTATTCTTAATTTTAAAGAACTTCAAATTACTCCAACAAGTTAATTTTATTCAACTTCAAGTTTTTGTGATCTATATTTGGAATATTTGAAACTAATTTTGGAAGAAATCACATTAGTAGATTTAGGTTGAGGCTTTTAGCATCTACCTAAATCTACCAATATCTAATTTCTTTAGAAATTAGTTTCAAAAATTAATTACATTCACTATAATTAAAAAAATAAATAAAAGAAAATATCAAATTATAACTTTTTATGAATATTTTCAAAAGTTTAAAAAAATGTATTTCAAAATTCAAAATAAATCAATATTGAAAATGACAAATTATTGATATATTTGGTTTATTGGTAATTAGGTTTACTCTTAATTCTAAACAAACTTCAAATTAACTATCACCATATTTCAAAAAAACATGATAAATATAAAAATTCCTAGTAAAATTGGTCTCAAAATATAAAAATTCCCGGTGTATATCACTTCAGCACCTTACACTTTCTTAGAGACAAACTATAAAAATGGTCTCAAATATAAAAAATCCCAGTATATCACTTCAGGACCGTTGTTCGATTTTTGTTTTGGTAATGTTTTAAAAGTTGTTTTTGTTTTCCTTGATATAAATTGAAAATGGTGGGTCTTTGTTTAAGCTCAGTGTAGATTAAATTATAAATTCAATATTATTTGTTTAATTATGTTCCTAAACCTTTTCCCGCAAATTCAATGTTTTCTCTGCAGCTTATTAGAAAAATAATCCCATGTGTCAATCATGGGCATCTCCCTTACAAAGTTTATCCCATGCAAATGCAATGTGTTTTCTGGAACTTAGTAGAAAAATAATCCCATGTGTCAATGATGGGCATCTCTCTTACAAAGTTTATCTCATGCAGGAAGGTTAGCGTTGAGGATGTTGCTAAGAAGAGATCAATGGAGCTGAGACTATTGCATAGCGTGGCTTATGGAGAATCCTGGTTTGGCCGGTGGGGATACAAGTTTGGGCATAGCAGCTTCGGCGTATCTCAGCAAATGTACACCAAAGCTATCGAAGCAATACGAGGAATGCCTCTAGCAGTAATGGCTCAGCACTTCGAAGAGGTCGATCAGAAGGTGATCGGGATAGTAACCATATATCAGAGAATCAGCGCACAAATCCTTCAGACTGTGGGAGACTTAATCCGTTTCATGGTGGAGCTCAAAGCTCGTTTGCCTCTGCACCCTAACCCCTCCAGCTTCAACAGTTCCCATGCAGCATCAGTTAAGCCATTGCCTTCTTCTTCCAAGCACCAGTACAATAACTATTACATCAAGGCTGCTCCCAATTACACTCCCATAACAGCCGACCTGCCATGCCGCTGGTCTGTCAAGAGACTCGAACTCGCGACGCAGGTGATTGTGGAAGCACTAAAGAAGTGCGAGAAGAAATGGATGCCACGACAGGACGTGCGGGACGCGGCCCGGGTTTTTATCGGCGACACGGGTCTCCTGGATTTTGTGTTGAAATCTCTGGGGAACCGGGTGGTCGGGGGGCACGTCGTGAGAAGGGCTGTTAATCCAGTCAGCAAAGTGCTCGAATACAGTCTGGAGGACGCTGATAAAACCCTAACGAATCCATATGTGGAAACCCAAACCCTAGCCCTAACAAATCCAAATGTGGAAACCCAAACCCTAACCCTAGATTCTTCTGCTGCGTTTTCTTCTGCTATTACTTCTCCGTATGTACCTACTGCAGATTCGATCTGTGATCTCAGCAGATCACAGGTAACTAAAGATATCCTCTACCTGTATAAAAATGTGTTGGAAAATTACAAGCCTGCAGGGAAACTTGGTACTAAGGCCGTTATCACAGCCATTCCCACTGCAACAAGAATTATTCTTGACACCAAGCAGTTCATCAAGGACCACAGAGGGGAAACAACAAGAAAAGGAGCCAACAATGAATTCGGAATCGACGACGACGAAATGCTGAGGGTTCAGTGCACCATGGCCTTGTCTAGTGATCACAATCCTGATGATTCCAGGCATAACATCATCATGAGGCCACTTCCTCCTCCAGATTTGGTAGTCGTGCCGCCACATTCCACCATTGGAGACCTCAAGAAACAAGCGCAGAAGGCTTTCAGAGACACCTATTATATCATGCAAAGCTTTCGAGTGGAATCGATCCCTGATCTCCAGGGCGATGATGAGGATCTCTTGTTTGGAGCCATAGAGTCGGGGTCGACTGTGATAGTTCAGGGGAGTGGCATCGATTTATCTAGTGATTTGCTCTACGAAGGTGGTAGCGATAACTGGACTGTAGATTGCCCTTGTGGTGCTAAAGATGACGATGGTGAACGTATGATTGCATGTGATATGTGTGAAGTTTGGCAGCACACACGCTGTGGAGGTATTTCAGACCTGGACGCCATTCCCCATCTTTTCCTTTGCAGTCGTTGTCGACCTGGCTTGTTCCACACATAATAGTTTGAGAATTGTAGGCCCTGCTTCTGATCTGAGGCCTGAGAATAAGATTAACAGTAGCACTGAGAAACAGAAAAACCTATTGCTTCTCTCCTTTATGCTTGAGATTTGATAAGCAGCTAGGAAATGAACACAAAATTTATTATAAGTTGTGTGTCGATTTCAGGTTCAGTCGTTTGAGGTTTGAAACGTTGAAATAGTGGTCAGGAAGTAACTATTAGTCAAACTATGTATTTAGCAGCGAGCATTGGGTGGTTTGATGATTAAAAGCATTTATTTTGTAATGAATATTGGCATGATGGGAATAAAAACCTTTGATAAACTTTTAGTTTGCACTATCTTTTGTCATCTAAAGAGTGATTGATTGACAAGAATGAAGATCGAAATACGTAAAGTAATCCCTCATCTAAACCAGAGGGGTGTGGCAGTTTATTTATTAGCTAGCATTTAAAAAGATTAGTATTCTTATTTAGTTTATTATAAGTTTTAATTATAAAAATATATTATATTGATGATATTTTTGAAGTTTTTAAATTAAATTTTTTAGTTTGATACATTAATATTTAATTATTTATGTGACTAAAATTATTATAAAATCATTAATGAGAGTCACATGGATTTTTTTATTGGTACTTGTTATGTTGTTTTTTATTATTTAATGTTCATGTGATTATGATCTTATATGGCCTGATGTGCTGCACTGAATTTTATAATAGATTTAAAAAAGAATGATTTGTAAAAAGTATAAATTGGTTTTTTATTTAAATAACATAGATTTAAAAAAAATGCAAAATTGTATATATATAATATCCCACTTCTATTTTAAATATGATGTATTAATAAGCTAAATTTTCATAAGTTTAGTTTTTTAATTGATAACTTTTTTATTAAATAGAGATTAATTAATATAAATTAAATAATTAAAAAATTGATATTATTTTAATAAATTAGTATATTTAAATTTAATAATTTGAAAAATAATTTGGTATATTAGAAAGAAAACGAAAAAGGTGAGAAAATAATTTTACATATTGTTTTAATTATTTTTAAATATAATATTTAATTTAATATATTTTGTTTTTTATCTATTATCATTTGAATATAAAATTATATTAAAATACATAAAATATATAATTATAATTATCTATTAATATTTTTTTATTTTTTATTATGTATTTTTAACTATGGTAAATAATTAAATATTATGGAGTTTCAAAATTATAAATTATGAGTTGACTTTAAGATGGTCATTGCTATGTTATGATTTTTAAGATGTTTAGGTAATAAAAAAAAATACTTTTCCTTTTATCTTAAAGATTTATCTTCCTTTTTTTATATAATAGGGTAGTCTTTCTCATATGTAAAGAGGTTTTAATGATAAAAAATAGATTAGAGTTTGTTTTAAAGTAATGATTAAGGTATATAAAATATGTTGGATTTCAAGCCTCTGTGGAAGTTTTTTGTAGAATCATGATTCGGTTTCAATTTCACTCTGCCGATGTTTCAAACCCCAAAGGGGGTCCATCATCAGGACAATTTAGAAAGATAGAAGAAGATGAAATATTTCTTGAGAGAAAGAGCTGAGGATCAAGATATAAATAAAAATAAA